>CM071930.1:17125076-17418036 GCA_016081115.2 Rehmannia glutinosa | reverse complement strand
TGCTTATGGAATTATATGTCGATTGCAATGGGTTAGATTTATTATAATTTGTTTTGGTATAAAATTATGAAAAAATGATGTATATTTAGATAATGAATTGTGTAATGATTTATGTTATTGAAATTGTGCCTTTGATTCCTAATTTGGTGTAAATTTACGTAAGCATGATACATCTCTTAGTTATTCCGGTATATAGCTAAATCCTTTTGTGTAATTTTTGCCCAATGACTAAAATAGGAGAAAAAAAGGAAGTTGATATATACACGCAATGTTCCATGAAATCCATGATGATAAATAACATTAAATTCATTTTTAGATGTGATGTAAATTTCTTACATTTTGGTATACTGATAATTAATGAATGTGGTAATATTAGCAGTGTTGTTGTATGTGTCTTAGAGTCTAATTGTTATAGTTGTTTTGTACCATATGCAGTTATACTCTGTTCACCTGCACAAGATTTGTCAGATGAAAGGAGGTTGGCGTTGTTTTCGGAAGCTTTTGATTTGGAGGTTGTGGACCCAACTGCGGCGAATTTGTAGGCCATTGGGATGGTATAACCTTGTAGCATATATATGTTTTTTTTTTGTTGTTCGCCATGTAATCTTTAACGAATATACAATTGTTGAATGCTTTCCAGTTCTTCTTCCATATTATAAATGGATGACACATTTTCGTGATATGTGTCAACACAAAGAAGAAGTATGGTCACATTTTGGACAGCTCTTCAGATGGTGGTACTAGTTGCAGCAAGTACACACGGATGCCGGAGAAACTGGTAAAATAACACACATTTTTTTGTGTATTTTTTGTGTTATTAAAACGTGGAGAATGGACTAATGATAAATTACCAGTGAGTTTGTATACAAGTAGAAAATACTTGGTATATAGTTAGTTCTGTTTTATCTTTTTAATTGTGTATGTTAATTTGATGAAAACATAGCTATTGAATGGTATACATTTAGGTTTCGTTTGGTATACAGTTAGTTTTTATATAACATACAATGCACTTTGCCGAGCCTTTTTCTCCTTTTGGCTTACTAGTTTGATGGTAACATTTCTTTTTTTGTGATGGCATTTTTTGTTTTCATGTTTTTTTTATAGTTGGATGTGTTCTCTCGATATCTCCAAGCATGTGGGTGCTACCAGTCAGCACGTAATGTTGAAAAATGTCACCCAACAAGACTCGCCATGTCGTGGAGGGGGGAGCAAAACACAGTCGACTCTGGGGTCTATGCCATGCGTCATATGGAGACCTACATGGGGGGAGAATTGAAGAAATGGGACTGTAGATTTGACAAGGCCGATGCAGCGGAGTTCGCACGATTGAGGACTCTATATTGCCATGCAATTCTGATGCACGACTTGAACCAAGAGTAAGGCAGGGTGCTTGGGTTGGCCAAAAAATTTGTTATTGGCAAGTAGTTGGTTATCGATTGAGGGGTTTGTTTTGTTAGATGGAGTGTCTAAGTACATTTTAATTATTATATTAGACTAGAATATATTTTCCCCGTGCATTTCTGACAACATTTGGGTTACTTATTTCAGAACAATCTTAAGCAATCATGTTTTCTGTTTTGTGATCGGTTAGTTTTTTTATGCCATATGGTTAGTGTATAAACAACACATATTTAACATCATTTTCACTATATGTTTATTAATATTTTGGTATACACATGCTCATAATGTAGTCTTTTTGTTATTAAGTCGAAGGTGTTAACAAATCGTACATATGCCTAATTTATAAGCATTTGGTGTTGAAGAAGTATAATTATTATTACTTTTGGAAGTCGTTGTAATCCTTTGAAAATTTAAAAGTCAATTTTATATTATAACATTACGATCCAAGGTTGACTTGGTATATATTTAGCGATATATTGGAAGACATATATTTTTTGAAAATGAGAACGGTACTAAGATACCATAGTACAAAAAGCAGTAGAAATTTGGCGCATATTTTCTGGTAACGTTGTGTATTATCAACAGTTAGCAGACACGAAGATAACAATTATAATATCAAAGCATTTATGTTATAGGTCATTTTTTTTATTAATTATGTCATATGGGACTCAAAAATGATGCACATTTAGAATATAAATGACGTGCATATAACATAAGTCAAAAATTTGATAACAGTTTTCGCAGAGTACAACAATTTGAAATTTTTATAACATATGTGTGTGGCGCTCTTCGAAATGTTTTATAGTGTATGCACCGTTCATCGTGTATTCTAGTATGCAGTGGGCATTGCATCCACAACGGTTTGACACTCTTGTTTGTTGTTTTGTGTGTGAATTATTCCCCTCGACACCGACCGCAGACGACGTTTGTTTGTAGCCTTCCCTGTTACAAACAATGTATTGCAGATGGATCTCTTTGTTCTTAAATTTCTTTGACGTGCTTATTCGTATGTCAAAGCCGCATAGTTTACCATATTCCCTATAAAACTCCACACCCTTGTCCAAACTCCCAAAGTGCATGCCTATTTGTGGTATTTTATCTTGTTCTACTCGTATCCAATAGTTGTTAGAGCCGCGTGATATTACCAGCGCTCTCGTATTTCGGCGAGCGTTGGATTGTTTCATCACTAGCATCTGCAAAGTTTTTGTACACCAAATAAGTGAAATGTATACACAAAATAATTTTCAAAATATACAATAGTTTCAATATTATCGTACATTATTTTAAATAAAAAAAAATCTAACAATGTACTACCGTGTTTATATTTATCACCATATATCGAAGCCCATGTATACCAAAATAAGATTTTATGATCTTGTAATGGAATTATTTGTACACCACATTTTTCGATTGTAAACCACCAAAGTATTCATATATATACACCACAATATGCTCATAATATACAATATTTTTGATATTTGTATACCACTCTAAGCATTAATGTCTAGTCTCAAATAAACATCCAAGACGCTATCACATGTTAAATTAACACAAAAATATACATATCTATACACGAAAACTTGCTTTCCAGGCAACAATATTGCAACATTTGTACACGAAATTTACCCATAATAGGTTCAACATCACCCGTGCCATCCAACACTACATATTGCATGCTTATATGGGGCACAATAGTATAGATATGCGTACATGAACCTCATATATATTGTGTACAATTCTGTATATTTCTATACACTAAGATAAACCTTATTTACGATTCCATATTTTCTAATAAAAACATGGACATGATGAATAAAGATAATCTATGATTTTTCGAAACATAAATACACATACCAGGAAAAAACGCCCCTGAAACCTAGCTTTCATCAGGATTGTCCACCAACATTTCATCTTGTTGTGATTCGGTACACTCATCGCCCATGTCGTATAGTTTTTTTTAGCCATTTAAATTTTGGGGATAAGGTGTTTTTCTATGGGTTTTGGTGGAGATTCTCTTTCTTACTGCTGTTTTTTCATGAATGCAGATTGAAGAAGATGACAGATTACATTATTTTTGCACATAATCAAACGTTTTCTGTTATGGAAAGATTGCAATCAATATATCCCTTGATTTTAGGTGATTAATTATGGTATTTGTTTACTCATTTTTTGATTACCGAACTGCCCTTTTGGCATTAAAAATAAATGTAAAATGGTGTATTTTAGGCCTAATCTGAACCATTGATTGTTTAGGATGGAGGGATGGATCTGTCCACACTGTCACATGGTAAGAGGCTGCCACATGAGTATATATATATATATATATATATATATATATATATATATAGGGAGAGGGTTATATGAGGCCACCTCATAGGGTAAGTCCATAGGGACCAATCCTAACTACATATCTAGATTTTTCAATGGTTGTGATTTTAGAGCTAAAAATTCAGATTAAATGTTGGTAATTAGAGAAATGGGTAAATTAGTCATCCTACAAAATTACCCAATATTCATGGGATTCTGTTCACATTATGATCACACAATCTACCCAAATCTCACATCAAATTTAAAGTGAACAAATCTCATCTTCCTTCTTCTTCGAACGATGTTCATGAGAGAACAAGAACCAGTCACCCTCGCTTGTATAGAACACAGGAAATCCTTCCAAATCTCGTAGTAATTCAATGTGAACAATCATCATCCTTCTTCTTTAACTCACTACTATGAGAAATCATTCATCCTTCTTCTTCAATGCACAATTGTGTGAAAAAGTTGGAACATAATTCGCCATAGTTGCTAGAGCTCGACTTCGAGTTCCAAGTTTTCTTATGAAGATGTAATTTGTTGCTTGTGTAGATGTGTCATGGTGCTTTTATATCCACTAACTACATAAGCAAATCATAAGCAACAAATCCATACTACATAAGCAACAATCTTATACTACATAAGCAACAAATATACACTACGTATGCACCACGAATACATTAACTATATAAGCAAGTCATAGCAACAAACCCATACTACATAAGAAACAAGCTTTTGTACTACATAAGCAATGAATATACACTACGTATGCACCGGATACATTAACTACATAAGCAAGTCATAAGCAACAAACTCATACTACATAAGCAACAAGTCTACATATTACATAAGCAACGAATATACAATATGTATGCACCACAAATACATTAACTACATAAGCAAGTCATAAGCAACAAACTCATTCTATATAAGCGATAAGCCTATACTACATAAGCAACGAATATACACTACACATGCATCACAGATACATTAACTACATAAGCAAGTCATAAGCAACAACCCTATACTACATAAGCAACAGAGAAATATTTTTGAAACTGAAACACTGGAGAGAGAGTGTGCGTGAAGAGTGGGTGAAATCGCGTGAAAGAGGGAATGAAATCTCAATAACTGATTTTATAATGCAAAATGACCACCCTACCCTTCTTAGTTCTTGAAACAAAAATAACATAAACCCCTAAAAATCGGACCACCCAAAATTGTTAATCTATGGTTAGAACGTGTACTCATGGACTCACCCAAGCGTAAATAGTCCTCAGAACTATATGAAAATATCAATTTTGGTACTAACTGCGAATTTCAATCATGTGAGTCGCATATGTAGTAAATCGATTTCGGTGAAATTAGGACCAAAATTAATACTTTTCATATAGTTATAGGATTATTTTGCAAACAATGCATTTTGCAGGATCACAATTTAAATATTTATATAGTTACAAGACTTTTTGCAAATCATGATATTTACAGGACCTTTTTACTACGCCCTATAGTTCTAGGACTAAATCTATAATTTTACCTTTCAATTATGTGAGTGATAAATGCAGTTCCCAATTTCGTGAAATGAGGACCAAAAGTGTTTTTCATACAATTACAACGCTATTTTGCAAATTGTGAATCTTGTAGGACCAACATTGATATATTTATATAGTTACAAGACTTTTTTGAAAAATACGATTTTACAAGATATTTTTGCTACTACTAGGATTGGCCATGGTTCCGGTTCCAAAGTAGTCGGTTCCGGTTCCTCATTTTGGAGGAACTGAAATCGGAACCGTTGCTTTACGGTTCTAATGCAGTTTTGAAACCTGGTCCGTCAACCTTCTCGGTTCCCTTTTATAGGAATCATTTGCTTATCTTTTGATAATTTTTGATTAATGATTAATCTATTTCGGTTACAAAAGAAAGAAAAGAAAGAAAAATAATTGGACTTAATATTCAATTAAGTTTTGTACTTAATATTAATAATAATATTAAGTTGTCTATATATACTATTAGAGTATAGTAGAATCAAAGTTCACGCAGTTCGTTTAGAACATTGGCTTTAAAAATGTTTCTCATGTAGTTACGAATATAAAACATTAGTATATTTAACATTTCTTCTAGCATATCTTTACCAAAAAAATAAAATTTGTTGGTTTTAACCTTAAAATCGGTGGTTTTTAACTAATGGTTCCACCATGGTTCCATTGACAGTTAAAGGCGCCAGTCCCATTATTTTTGGGAGCAAGGAACCAGAACTAGAACCGCCCTACATAGTTTCGATTCCAGTTTTGGAACCATTGACCATGGTTTCAGTTCTGATTTGGAAATCGATTTTAATTCTATCTGGCTATCCCTAGCTACTACCCTATAGTTTTAGGACTACTTTTGCATTTTTACCTACAAAAGAATTTATAGAGAGAGAGAGAGAGAGAGAGAGAGAGAGAGAGAGAGAGAGAGAGAGAGAGAGAGTCTTCTTCCTCCCCACCCCCGTCCCCCAAGCCCTTCTTCCTACCCCAACTCCCCATATTCTTCTTATTCACATCACCATTTCAGTTTGTGTCCAAACTAAGCTAATAGAGAAACCACAGTAGATGATAAGAAGAGCCACGACGGTAAGGAACCCAGTTAGATCAAAAAATGGTGGCGGGTGATAAGAAGAATGAGAAGTCAAATTAGAAGGAGAATAAGGAGAAGAAAGAAGAAGGAGCACGAGCCATGAATGGTTGTTGGGTGGAGGCCAATCGACCATAAGGTAATTGATGGGCGACCACACAAAATTGGAACAAAGAATAAGACTTAGTTCTTGTATGGTTTTATTTCCATGGACTATTTTTGTAGGTCCCAAGGGGTAAGTTGTAAGGTTTAGAAGGGGGGTTGAATAAATCTTACCAAATTTTCGAACTTAGTCCTTTTTAAATTTTTACAAAGTTAACTCAAATTAGCTAAGTCCTTAAGGGATAGCTAGGTTGGCTTTCTTCAGTGAAGTTACCCACTCAACATACTCGACTGAGCTATTGATAGTATAACTCAATTTATTCGGCCTAACACTAAACTTTGATTGATTTGGGTTTTGTTCAACAAAGACTTTTAACCCATAATATTTTAAACTTGTTTTCAACACTTGTTTTTAGCAAAGGTTATTATCAATTGAGTTTAGCAATTTTAACTTGGCAACAGATATTAATATTATGCAGGAAAATAAAATGCTATAAGTAAAAATGACACAAGAAATTTTTATAGTAGTTCGAGGATGGGGTAATTCCTCTAATCCACTCTTCTCTAACTCTTGGTGGAATCCACTAAGTAAAAGACCTGGTTACGTATTAGTTATCAGTCCGAGTCAGCTTTTAATCACACATTGGTCAGCTCTTGGGACTCAGCTTCTTCACAAAATGGCTGTTTTGCTCACACAGTCTTGGAATTGATCACACAGTCTTCCAACAAGCCCAAAGCTTCTGGTTCAAACTTGAACCTTACTATCATTCAACCTTGGAGAGTAGACCCTTTTGTTCTTCAAACAGTTTCCTCTTCAACTTGATGAAGTATTCTTTCCTTCACTGAATGTGTTGGATCGAGTTCCTTCAATTTTAGACTTGGGTAATATCTTTGAAAGCTTGAGAGTATTTGCATGTTTGCTTGCTTGAATGCTTGATTTATCTCTTAAAATTCATAACATTCTCTCACCTGCTTCCTCAACAATTTATAGTGAGGATTCGAGAATATGTCCATTGAAGAGATAAACATATATTCCAAATCCCACTTGTAGGTTGTTGGCATGTCTTGTCCTTGTACCATTAACGAGGATTGCACCATGTTTTTAATGCTCTACAACCTTTCCTTGGTCTCTGCAGGTTTTCAGGTACATCCTATTGGTTTCTTTCTTTATGCACTCTTTCAACAAAATAGCTTTACTGCTGGCAGCCTGACACAGGCCTATTTTCAACAAAGTCTTGACTTGTGTTGAAAACGGATCTCTATCAGCTTTATCAAGTCTTTGTCCGCCGCAAACCCTTTGACATTCGATTCCAATCATTTTGGAACAACTTAGTTGTCAATCAGCTAACTGAGACAACTCTTCTATTACTTGACTAATTCTTCACTTGGCTTCACACAACTGACACATAGTTGGGTCTTCACTTTAATCTTCAATCGACTCTTGTATTTCTTCAACTTTGCTAACTTCAACTCAGCTCATGTAGTCCTATCTATTACAAGTTTAATTACTAGAAAAATGGGGTGCCAGCTTCCTATTCTAAGTTTTACATGGTATCATCAAAATCCAAACATAAATTTTCCAACAATTTCCCCCTTTTTGATGATGCCAAAACTTTATTAACTACAGCAAAATAAGCAGTGGAATAACAAAGAATGATGAGTAGAATATGTCAATTTTATTGATCATATCATTCTTGTACTTTACAAATGCACTTTACAGAGCTGTCACAAAGTATACCCTATACACTATATCAGAGCTATACTATCTATTAGAATTGTATCAGAGTTTATTATTTTACTAAAATACAACAAGTATCGAGCATATCACGAGTTTGAGCAATATGATATTTCAAGAATACTTTGAGAACTTGTATTTACAATTAAGTAAAAAGTACATCAAGGAGTTTCAGCCATCTTCAACGCCGGTCATTGCTTCCTTCTTCTATCATCTTCTTCACCTCTTTCCCTTCTATTCTTCTCATAAGCTCTTTTTGCAGCAGGATGTTCCTTTCGCTGTCTTTTCTCCCATTCTCGATTACTCTCTCGTTCTCGCTTCTTGTCTCCTTCTAGCCTCCTCATTTTCGCTCCACTTCTAGATTCGCAAGAGTGCTCGAACCCACCAAAGTAGTTGATTAATTTCTTCGTGGATCAACATATCGTACATCTTTAGGTATTGGTTGTGGTGGAGTGCCTTTGCCTCTTCAAAGACTCTAAACCTTCCCATCCTCGGTATGACTCGGCTCCTCCTCTAGGAGTGTATTGTACGTGTGCCTTTCTAGTCGAGTGACTGCTAGAACTCTGTTGCTTCTCAGCTGATCTGCACAAATCGAGTCTTTTCTCCCAATAAAAGTCCCACACCTATGGTAAAGCCATGTTCTTGAAATAGCTTTCAACATCTAGAGTTTGAAACTCCTCTAGTGATCTAGGTTCAGATCCTTTATCGAGCATCGTGATTTCTCGAGAGGGTCTTACAGCTGGGGAATCTCTTAATAAACCAACTGGCGGGCCTTCAAACCTTGCTTTAATATATTTGATTCTCTCGGAGTGCTTCTCAGCTAGCTCATCGAACTCATGTTATGTGGCTTTTCTTGATTGCTTGACTGCCATTTTAGCTTTCTCTTCTACGGTCAGCTCCTTTGATAGTTTGCTGAGATTCGAGGCTGTGACTTCACTCTGCTGTGGGGTCTTAGCAAAAATTATTTTCAAATGAGGTTTTTTCAATGAACTACCTTCCCCCTTGCTTGCTTTCCCTTTCACTCCTTCCTTATCACTATGTTGCCCTTCATTCAATTCTTCTTCCCCCTTTTTGGTATCATCACCAAAGGGTAGAACCAAGTTAGGGAATATACCACTCAGGAGTAGATCAATCTTGTTATTTTTCATGTCATGCTTATCATGAGTCTTGGAATTTGTTGTTCTGAATTCTATTCTTAAGGCCATGGTTTCATCTGCCATCAGTTTCATCTCTTCTGGAGCACCATAATTTGTTGTTCAACATTGACTTCTATTCTCTGAATTTCTCATCTGTGTTGAGCCTTAAGCAACTCCATATCTGACCTATGCGATTCATCTATCCTGAACATGTGGTCCCTTTTCCTTTGTTGGAACTTGGCATTATCTGAGCTCCAGATCAACATTTTTGCGAATAGAGATTTAAAATAGATGACCTGCTCATGCCTTAATGCCTTTGTCTATCCAATCCATTATATAATTCTTAGTACTATTCCTCGGATATCTCCAATGATAGTAACATCTCTATTGCCTAGCCATTGGTCCAATGCTGCAAAACCATGCTCCATATTTTCTATTTCAGCACAGATGGCTTTAAAGACTTTACGGTGAGGCGCATCGTGATCGTAATGCCGATTTGTTCCGCCATACAACATCAAAGTCAAAATCGATTGGCACCATAGCAGTCTCAGCTGGAGTTCCGATTTCTTCTAGAGAGACCTGGACATTGTATCTGGCACGTTCAACGGCTGACTCGGCTTCGAAAGAAATGTGGGCTTCAAACGGAAAATATTCCACAGACAAATCCTTAGGGAAAATTGGAATCTCTACGTCCTCGACATGTGGAGCCTTTCTCTTTTCTCTTAAGATTTTCTCAGCTCTATATGCCTCAACTGTTTCAGTGTCATCAACATGTTGAGGCAACTGTGTTATCCTGCTGAGCTAACTGATCCTTAGTTGTCTTAACGGCTTCCTCGGCATCAGTTGTTTCTTCCTATTGACTTGTATGTTCCTCGTCTGACTTATCAGCTTCATCGGAGGGTGATGGCGCCATTGGAGGTGGGCCATCGACCATTGTAAATTTCTTTGGAGCAGCCTTATCAATGGCCTGACTCTTCGTTGCGTGTGCTTCCTCATCAGCTTGGTCCTTGTTAGATTGATCAATAGGGCTGTACTCATCTTCATTTTCAGATTCCAGGATTCCAGTGTCAATATTTTCCTGGGAATCGTGAATGGTACTGATTTCTTCTTTTTTCTCAACAACCTCTTCATGAGGAGCAGGCACTTCCTCAACAACTTTCTTACCCAGGGAAGTCTGAACCTCCTCTAGGCCTTCATTACCCTTTGCAGTCTCAACCGATGAAGGTCCTTGTAAATCATTTTGTGTAGTCTCAACTACAACAGGGGTCTTCTCGCAATTATCCCTTTAGTAGACGGGGATGCTTTAGGTTTTCAATGGCATCCGTTGGATTCTCAACTCCTTAGATTACACTTTTTGGGCCAGGAGTCTCAACTCCCATGGCCTCACTTCCATCCTTTGCCTTAGCTGCTTCAGCAACGTCATCGGCTTGCATTGCAGTTGAAGTTTCAGCTGAGACGATCAATCGCCTCGAGCTTTGTCGATTTTAGTCCGCTAAATTTGAGCATTCTCTCCATTGCCTCCAAACTTCATTTGTGGTTGGTCTCCCACAACCTTCTCCGACCTCGGGCCGTGGTGGCTTGAGTTTCTCCCTAAGTTGGCGCACCAGCTGAGTCTTGAGTAGTGGAGTTACTCAAAACCTGAGACCTGGCCGTTATTCAAATTGAGTGTTCGATCGTCTGTGCACGTGTCTCAACACTTTCTGCAGAAATTGGCTTGGCTAAGGTGCTCGCTTTATCACCATACTTAGCTTCATCTCCTTTCTTCCCTTAATTGTTTTCCTCAGAGTGCACGAGAGATGTGGTTTCTTGAATATTTTTCACCATCTCCATTATGTTAAGGCTAGGGGTAATTATAGAAGATGAGGATTCCCAAGGGCCCCCATTCAGGTGTTGCTCCTACATCTCCTTGGATTCCCTTATCGCTTACTTTAGCTCAGCTCTTTCGACATCAGTAGTAGGATCCAATTCATCCACATCGCTATTGTCAGCTGATTCTAGGGCATGCTCAGGTGCATCTGTGAATGTGAAGAGTAGGGATTTTGCGCTTCAGCAATGGCCTTAGCCTTCTCTGCCTCTTTCATTTTTGCATCTTCCTTGATTGCGGTTAACATGTCTGCACAATTGTCATAATCCAGTGCAGAGCGTACATCAAGTCCCAAAAAGAATAGGAGGTATTCTTCATCCTAAATGAATTTAGGTTGCTGGAACTGGGATCTGGCTTCACTTAGTTTCCGCGATCTCCATATCCGCAACCTTTCTTGAATCTCAGGATATGCAGGAGATAATATCACAAGATCATCATCATCTCCTTCTTTCTCCTGCCCAGGTGCAAGTGGAGAATGTTCCTCCTCAGGTGTCCGTGCATCACCGAGGGATGAACAACTAACTCTTGGGATCGGGTCGATGTGTGCATTCCTTTGTTCTTGATTGTGTCTACGGGTGGAAAATCGGTCATGCTGGGCTCTTATCGGGCCAACCTGATAGCAGCCCGTCATGACAAGCCCAGGCACGAACACGGCCCGATAATGTTATCGGGGCTAAAATTGAAACCCAAACACGGCACGATTAAAATACGATAAACATGACACGACACGATAAGCACGATAAGCAACACTATTAAACTTATTTATTCAGCCCATTAGGCCCGAACTACCCGTTAAGCCCGTTAACTGATAAAATGTTTTTTTTGGTAACATTCATTAGCTGCCAACTATCAGACGAAAAAGAACTAAACCAGTAAATTGAGATTATGATAAATTAAAATTTAAAAGTCCAAGTCCAGTACAATTTAAAAGTCCAACTAATATTTAAAAGTCCAAGTCCAATACAATTTAAAAGTCCAAGTCCGACATCAAAAGAGTAGTCAAAAAATTACAAAATATTAAAAGCATAGCACACAATCTTGATAACACGAAAAGCCAAAAAGTTCCAAGTTCATCATTCTTAATTTCAAAGAGTTCTTGGTTAGTCCAGCCCCATGCTTCAAGATCGTTAATTCCAAAATCCAATGATTACATCCACTTCAACATTCACCAACATATTCATATAAATGTCAGAATGTCACAAAGCAATTTAATATATCCAAAAATATTATTTGATAATATTTAAATACTACCATATTATACAATTTTTTACTTACATTAGATGTGCTACCCAAACTACAGCTCGTGGAAGGAGAATCAACATCATTCAGATTCAACTGGATGATATCTTCAGTGAGCTCGTCTAGTTTCAACAATTGATTATCTACATCACCACGAATAAATATTATCAATACGAAACTAAATATAATATTGAAATAAAGACTAAAATTGACAATTAGCATGCAAATAAAAGAAATGAGAAATCAATTTACAAATATCCAATCTCTTGTGCATATTATTTCCTCCACTGTGCTTGGGTTAAGTGTACTACGATATTGATCGAGCACTCGTCCACCAACACTAAATGCTGCTTCAGATGCAATAGTTGAAATAGGAATTCATAAAATATCTTGAGCCATAGATGCAACTTGAGGAAACCGATATTGATTTGATCTCCAATAAGCAAGAATATCTAAAGGTTCTTCACAATTCAATCTTGGCTCATCTAAATAAAGATCTAACTGAGACTTTTGAACATTGAAACCACCATCATTATTGAATGTCTTGAATTTCTATGAATGGAAAAAAAAAGAGCCAAGAGCCAATTAAAAAGTTAATGAAAAATATTTGAATAAATTTAGAATAAGACATAAATATAAAAAAAAAAGATTAAAAAAATAGAACAATTACCATCAGCTTCTTCTTTTTTTCACCCTGTAGAATGTTACAAGTTTCCATGGCACTACCATATGTCGGATTGCTATGATTACCATCTGAATTCATCTCAGTATTTTTTGAATATTGTGCAAACAAACTGTTCAAATTCTCTTTAACTTTCACAAATGGAGGAGAACCAAGGTAACCATAGATCTCTTCATATGAAAAATCCACAAAATCAAGCTTATACCGAGGATCTACAACTACTACCAATGCCAAAACAAACTAAACTCCGACCAATACTTCTCAAATTTTGGAAGCATTCTTGAGGCTATATCCTTAATATACGTATCATCACTTCTAACATTCCTCTTCAAACTCGTAGCATGTACAAACAGATGGAAAATACAAGTTCATGAGAGTTGGATACTTTGTTCAGAAAAAAACTGAAGTTATATCATAGAACAAAGCCAGGAAGTTGCATATTTTCTCCACTTTCTCCCACTATAATGCATCAAGACAATGCTTATAATTGGAATCAAGTAATGCTAAATGGCAGAATGCACGTCGATAAAGCAAAGCACTTTCAAGCATATGATAAGTGGAATTCCATCTAGTTGCCACATCTTATCTTAAGCCTTTCTTAGTTTCCAATTTCATTTGATTCACAACTTCCAAAAAGTTTTGCTTCCTTGATTGAGACCCTCTTACATATTTAATGCTTTCACGAACCTTATGCACACATGTATCAATATCTTTCCGTCTGTCTTGCACCACTAAATTAACAATATGTGCACAACAACAGACATGAAAAAGTTTGCCATTTGCAACGAGTGATCCTTTAAAATGATTCATCAATAAATCAGCAGACACGTTATTAGCAGAAGCATTGTCCAAAGTCAAAGAGAAAATCCGATTGTCGATTTTCCACTCAGGTAGCAACAAAATGATTTTATCACACAAAGTTATACCACTATGTGGAGGCGGCAAAAAACAAAAATTAAGCACCCTTTTTTGCAAAATCCAATCATTATCAATGAAATGAGCAGTGACACTTATATAACCATCCATAGTGATGCTACTCCAACAATCAGATGTCAATGAAATTCTGCCAGGAGCTGATTCTAGCATAGATTGCATCCTAACTTTCTCTCTTGCATACATCTTGAGAATGTCAACGTTAATTGTATTTCTTGACACACAATGGATATTTGGACACAAATACTCAAAGCATGCTCGAATTCCATCATACTCAACAAACTGAAATGGTAATTCATGCATCACAATTGCAGTAGCTACTAACTCACGAAAGTTCTCAACATCAAACTTACATGATTTCAACAACATTGATCCTTTATCCCCACCAATGATCAGTTGGCCCACATCATGTGCATTTCTTCTTGAACAATTTTTGATGTGACGACTCAATGTGCTAGTTCCATTCTTGCTATCAGCTATGTATATAGTTTTACAAAGCTTACATTTTGCTTTTTGAATGTTGTCATCACCTAGTGGCAACCTCTCAAATATTTTCCAAACTTTAGACCTAAGTTTCCTCGTCTTCTGTTCTGGCTCGTTTGTTACGGTGGTGAATGTCTCTTTATCCATCTCAACTACATCACCACCATCATCACCATCAGTGCCGCTCAAGGTATTTTGACTATCCATTCTTGATGACTCCATGAACGTGATTTCTTTATTAAATAAAAACAAAATTAAAACAATCGACGATCAATTTTACAAAGCAGATACAAAATTAAATTAAAAAGAAACAAAATATAAAACAATAACAACATACTATTTCAGGTTTTCATATGCTAAAGGATTTACAATTTCATAGTTCAAATAAAGTCTACATAAGTTTTGTGAAATAGGAAATTTAAAAAAATTTGAAAACTACAAATTCACATAAGTTTTTCAACTGAACCAACACCACTTATAATAGGATTTCTATAATAATAATAGTTTTTCTTCTTTCGATGAGCTATTAGTCAATTAATATCTAAAAGTTTATTAGTAATAGAGTCAATTACATTATTGATGCTATTAATATTTTGTTGACTAACAGTGGAAATTAATAGGCAAGTGTACTAGCATCATACTTCAATTCGACTAATATTCAACATCTCTGATTGCTTAGTGATCAATTCATCTCCAATGCATCTCATGTTTTTAAATGTGGAGGTAACTTTTTTTTTAAGGAAAAAGTGAAGGTAATTGAATTGATTCGAAACGCGAAAGTTTAACAACACTTTACCAACTTTCTTTGTCCCATTAAGAATTAGGATAACCAAAATTGAGACATTTACATTTCAACTAAGAAAAAATGTTGTGAGGAAGATTCAATACAAGCCAAATGTCTGTAACAAACTTGGCCTACTAAAGAGAAACCATTTACAATTCAAAAATCAAGAGAAAATCAGAAAATAACATAAAATCAAAAGAGAAAAAAACAAATATTCTCACCTCACTACAAATACAGGCGAACTTGAAGGATATCGTCATCTCCCAGGTTCCGTTATTCTTTGGGGCAATATACCTGGAGTGGCTGGTAGAGTGAGCAGCTTTCTTTGGGGCAGAGTGTGGGTTGGCCGCTGGAGGCGGAAGTGAGGAATTGAGGGTATTCAAAGAGACAAACCCTAGTAAATTATAAAATATATTTTACAACTTAAAAGTAACCGGGCCTTATTGGGTTTATCGGGCTGGCCCGATATGAACCTGATTTTTAACGGGCCTTATCGTGCCAGCCCGATAACGGCCCAAACCCTATAATTTCGTGTTGTGTTCGTGTCGGTCAATCGTGTTATGCCTCAAATTGCCACCCCTATTTGTGTCTCGAATAGCTAACTCTTGTTTAATTGGCCGACCCTCGTCAGCTAACATCTCTTTTTCAGTGGTGATTGCTGAACCACCTACAACTTCCTTAGACTGCTCTTCCTGAGCTTTATCAGTCTCTTTCGCTGGTTGAGTGCCAGATTCACCTGGCTTATCAAGTTCTGACTTCTTGAACGGTCATCTTCTATTGGTTGGAACCAAAGGGCCTTCTGGCTCCACATCTTCAGGCTCATCAAAGGTAAAACCCTTTTTGCCTGTCGTCTGTTTCTTGAACACAGCTGCCTTTCTAGGCACAACAGTGTGCCTCTTCTTCATGACTGGAGAAGGTACTAGAGGTTCTTTCTCAGTCTCGGTTGCTGGGGCAGGGGATGGTTCTGGGATGGCTGCATGGGTAGGTGACTTCTCTGAAACGGCAGCAGGGGCAGGTGCTTTCTTAGCTGCAACAACTCATTTCTTCTTTTTGGATTAGTTTCAGAGAAGGAGCGAGGCGGTTAAAAGAAAGGTGTCCTCGGACGAGGATAAGTTGACTCACCTTCTTTGGTGTCGCACTTTCAAAGATGAGCTTGCCTCCGAGTTCGAGAGGTTAGCTTAAAACATCCTTTTGTTGACATGGAATGGCTTCTCATGCCTTAGTGGAATCCCTTTCACCTCTATCATATGGCCAGTGAACAAGCCATATCCCAACGAACTCAAGAACATACCATCATCATTAATAGTTTTGTTCATGATGTTTTGGCAGATTCTGCTAAATATGAACTCAGTCCAATTCACCTTCTTCTCCTCCAAGATCACAACCATCACCGTCAGCTTCGCCCGAGACAGCTGATTGAAGCTTCTAAATTTCATGCCCACGCATTTGGACACAATGTCCATCAAATTATGGTAATCATCCTTGATCAATGACTTCTTGGTTGTGTAAACAGCCTTAGCAACAGACTCTGGCTTGGCAATCTCCTTCCATGCCGCAGCCAGGTTTACATCTTTCTCAGCTATCTCCTTCATCCCTTCCGAAAGTAGATAATAGTGCTTAGCTAAGTTCGTAGCAGTTATCTTGATGTCTTTGTTGTGGACCTAATCTCCCCGTCGTGAACTTCAGTGTTCACGTAGAACATAGCGACTTCCTCTTAGTATGTGTGAGAGTGTTCCATAGTGAGAAATCCCTTCACATTGGATTTCTCCAACTTTGCAGCAATCCTTTGGACCATGGCCTTGTCCACTCCTTGTTTCACCGAACCTTCAAAATCTAAAATCGAGCTAGAATTGATTTTATCGGATATCTTGACAAAATCAAAGATAACAACCATTTTCTTGAAAGATAACCGGTGAAAAACTCGTAGAATGATTACTTGAAGAACTAGGGTTTTGTTGCTTTGCAGAGAAAAACTTAAACTTGCCTTCTGGAGAAGAGAGTGTTGTGAGGAGAGAGAAAAATGAAGTTCGTTTTTATGGGACGTGAGAGGACGATTTTTGGAATTTGAAAAGCTTGATCAAGATCAATAGTCAAGTTAAACATTTGAAACAACATTATTTTCCCGCATTAAATGCAGCAACATTTATATCCAATATTAGGATAAACGGGTGCAACTTTTATTCCGACACAATAATTACGCTGATGTAATGCTCAAAAACATTCTTGCTCGCAGAAAATGGCTGCGTTTTGTCACTTAGCTCATAAATGACTCAATTGTTTTCCAAAAGTGACTTAATTCTACTTCTCTCTTCACATAATGATCACTCAATTGTCGACTAACTCGTCTGGTGATTTAACATCTTCGTCAAGCATTTCACTTGGGCCGAAAATGAAACTTTGCTTGTTTTTCATTTCTCTGTTCTTTGACTCACGATTGAGTCTTCGACTCTTCTAACTCAGCTCAATCAAACCTAGCTCATTCTTAATCTCTTCAAATCTTGATTCACATAATGGCTTGGTGAATATGTTAGCTAACCGCTTATTAGTTGATATGTATTCCAAAGTGATATCTTTCTTTTCAACGTGATCTCTTATAAAGTCTGATATCAATGTATTTCGTTCTTGAATGCAATACTAGATTCTGAGTAATTACAATAGAACTTGTATTATCACACATAATTGGAATTGTTTTTCTTCTATTTCATAGTCTCTCAGATGTTGTCTCATCCATAACACTTGGGCATAATGATTTGCCCATGCAACTATGTACTATGCTTGGTGCAGATGTGGCCATTGAATTTTGTTTCTTGCTAAACCAAGAAACCAATTTATTTTTCCTATCCACTCTACATCCAGTATACTCTCAGTCTGAGTAGCCTACCAGCTTGAATCCTCCATCCTTTGGATACCATAAGCCAACTTCTTGGCATCCCTTTCAAATACCTTAGGACTCTCTTGGTCTGATCATGTGACTTTCGTTTGGTGCAAATTGAAATCTAGCACATACACCTACAACAAAGGTGATGTATAACCTACTTTTGTGAGATAGAGCAATGATCCAATGAGACTGTATATCTAGTTTGATCAACAACTTTACCATCGCATCCATATCCATCTTAATTGAAGTGTTCATGGGAATCTTCACTGACGACTTCTCTTCCATTCCAAATTTCTTCATAAAATCTCTGGTATATTTGGTTTGACTTATGAAGGTTTCATCTTTCATTTGCTTGGCTTGAAGTCCTAGAAAGAAAGTTAGTTCTCCCATCATGCTCATTTCAAACTTCCCTTGCATGAGGTTTGGAAACTTGTCACACAGCTCTTTATTTGTGGATCCAAAGATGATATCATCCATATAAATTTGAACAAGCAGTATACTCTCCCCATCTTGGATTCTGAAGAGTGTTCTATCAACGTTTCCTTTGGTGAATCCATTGTCAATTAAGAATTGTGACAATATGTTATAGCATACTCTTGGTGTTTGTTTCAATCCATACAGTGCTTTGTTGAGCTTGTAGACTTTGTCTCCAATGGTTTTCTGCTCAAAACCTGGATGTTGTTCAATATAGACTTCTTCTTCTAAAAGTCCATTCAGGAATGCACTTTTCACATCCATTTGATACACAGTGAAGTTCTTGTGTGCATAAGCAAGAAACATTCTTATTCCTTCCAACCTAGCAACATGAGAAAAGGTTTCATCAAAATCTATTCCTTTCTCTTGCAATACCTTTTGGCTACCAATCTTGCTTTGTTTCCTACTACAGATGCTTCCTCATTCATCTTGTTCCCGAATACCCACTATATACCAATAACATTTTGGTGGGTAGGCCTTTGAACTAATTTCCACACTTTGTTCCTTTCAAACTGATTCAGCTCTTTTTGCATAGCCTGAATCTAATGTGTGTCATCCAATGCTTGGGACACATTTTTAAGCTCTATCTGGGAAATGAAACAAGAAACATGGCTTCATATTGAGCTTTGGGTCTGGTCCTTAATCCATCTCTAACATCTCCAATGATCAACTCAGGTGGATGGTCTCTCAGCTATCTCACATCTGGTTGGAGTAAATCTGCTGGATTCAGTCGTTTTGCACCTACATTGTCTTGAACAACTTCTTCATCATCATTTAGATGCAGACCTTCCAGCTGTCTATGAGATTCAACTATCTCATCTTGTTCAGAATTGAGTGCTTTTACATCTGCATCAACATAGGACTTTTCTGCATAGTTGGCTGATTCAGCTTATCAGCTAACTCTTTAATGTCTTCTCCACTCACATTAGGTTTATCAAAAACCACATGGATAGACTCTTCTGTGACCATATTATTCTTGTTCAACACTCTATAGGTTTTACTCGCAGCTGAGTATCCCAAAAAGATACCTTCATCAGCTTTAGCATCAAAAGCCTTTAAATTATCTTTGCCATTGTTATGGATGAATCATTGACATCCAAATATCCTGAAATATCCAACATTTGACTTTCTCCCTATCCAAATCTCATAGGGAGTCTTGGTCAATTGCATGTTAATCATGCATCTATTTTGAGTATAGCATGTTGTATTGATGGCTTCAGCCCAAAATCTCTTAGGCAATCCAGCTTCAGCTAACATTGTCCTTGCAGCTTCCTTGAGAGTTTTGTTCCTTCTTTCAGCTACTCCATTATGTTGTGGAGTTCTTGCAGTTGATAACTCATGATAAATACCATTCTCAACACCATATTGACTTATAATCCCATTGACAACACCATATTGAGTTATAATCCCATTCTCAACTCAAGGAGCCAAGTCTCAACGGTTGAAGTGATAGTTGAGTCAATCTTATGATTGGAGCATACTCAAGTCACCTGGGGTAAAGGCATCATCAAGTCAAGATGACTGACATTGATCCATTGGAAGGAAGTCAAGGATATTACTCGATACAGTAATACGTCCAAGCTGCCAGGTCTTAAAGTGTTTGGCCCAGAAATATGCAAAAGGAATAAGCCAATGGGAAGATCGCAACTTGTGTTTTAACCGCTTAGGCCGAAATGCCATTTAATACGAGGAAGGGTCAACATCACAAGTGTTGTAGACCAAGAAAAGACAAGTCAACGAACAAGAAGTGTCATTTGAAATTGGCCTATCTCTTCAACGGGAAAATTTCAAATGTGCACTATAAAAGGCTGAGGAAGGATTTGAGAAAAGGTTACCTTGGTTACCTGAACCTAGCACGAACAAACAATATTCAAGCAATTAACCTGCAACATTCTCAAAGCATTTCAAGATATTCCTGAATCCTAAAACTCGAAG
Source organism: Rehmannia glutinosa (assembly GCA_016081115.2). Classification (NCBI taxonomy): domain Eukaryota; kingdom Viridiplantae; phylum Streptophyta; class Magnoliopsida; order Lamiales; family Orobanchaceae; genus Rehmannia; species Rehmannia glutinosa. The sequence goes on along the minus strand of CM071930.1, from coordinate 17,397,467 downwards.
AAACTCGATCCAACACAAGCTTTGAAGGAGAGACAACTTCAGCCGGTTCAAGAGGAAACATTTGAAGAACAAAAGGGGTCTACTTTCCAAGATGAAGGATTGTAGAAAGGTTCAAGGTCGAACCAAGTTTCAAGTTTGTTGGAGGGCTTCGTGATCAAATCCAAGGACTTGAAAGTGAGTTGAAGTAGCAAGGCAACATTGGAAGAAGCCGAAAGGTATGAGAAGCCAACCCTCGTAAAGAAGCTGAGTTGCATGAGAAGCCAACTGTGTGATCAATTTACTTTCAGCACTTACATTACTGCATTTACTTTATATATGTTGTTAGTTAAATCTGCTATTCAACTGATAATAAAAAGTGCTAAACAAGTGTTAAAAACAAGCTTAAATTTATCACAAAGGGTGTTAAGTCTTACGTTGTTAAAAACCAAATCAACTAAAGTTAAGTATTAGCTTAAGCAACCAAGTTATACTATCAACAGCACTATAAAGTCTGTTGAGTGGGTAACTGAGCTGAATATAGCCAACTTAGACAATCCACCAAAGACACAATCGATTTGAGTCAACTATGTTGAAAAATCTTAAAAAGACTAAAATCAAAAAGTTGGTAAGGTTTATTAACCCCCCCTCTAAACCTTACACCACACCCATTGGGACCTACAAGTGGTATCAGAGCGGTTGGTTCATTGAGTCTTCCGCATTGGTTACTGAACTAGATATTAATCTTTTGCAAAGGTTTTAACACTTGTGTTTTTCAAAGTCTTTCATTTTTAAAGTGAAGTTATTATCATGGAAGCAAATCTAACTCGTATTCCAACGTTAACTGTGGAAGAGTTTGATTACTAGAAAATTCGTATGCAGGCTCATCTATCCGCTTTACACGATGAAATATGGTTTGTGATAGAGGATAGGCCATTGGAAACATACAAAGTCAACATCTTCTTTGCCAAGAGCAACACACTGCTTGGTGAAACAGTTGTTTGAGCTAGACCATCCATGGTTGACAAACCACGGACTGAATGGATAAATGAAGATCGAAAGAGATATAACATGGACGATATGGCCAAGGATATACTCTACAAGACGTTGGACAAAGCCATGTTCAACAAAGTCAAATCTTGCCAATCAGCCAAAGAAATTTGGGATAAGCTGACCCTGATTTGTGAAGGATCAGAACAAATTAAGGAAAATAATTTAACTGTTGCTGTTCAAAAATTTGAAAATTTTAAAATGCTTGTAGTGAGAATCTGGATAAGCTGGATGCCAGATTCACAGAGATAACAAATGAGCTTTCAGCTCTTGGGAAAGAATACACTCAGAAGGAGATGTGCATGAAGATATTGAAGGCCCTCTCAGCTGAATGGGAAATGAAGGTCATGGCCCTGAGACACTCTATGGACCTCTCAAAAACATCTAATCATGAGCTATTCTAATACCTCAAAGCCTATGAGTTTGAGATAAGAAGGAAAGAGCAAGAGGAAATGTAGGTCCCAAGGGGTGTGAAGTAAGGTTTAGAAGGGGGGGTTGAATAAACCTTAACAAATTTTCGATTTTAGTCCTTTTAAAATTATTCAACAGAGTTGACTCAAACATATGTGTCATTGATGGACTGCTAAGTTAACTTTTAGCTACGTTACTCACTCAACAGACTCGATAGAGCTGTTGATAGTATAACTCGGTTGCTTAAGCCAAATACTTAACTTGGCTGATTGGTTTTTAACAGCGGAAGACTTAACACCCTTTGTTTTGTTTTAAGCTTGTTTTTCACACTTGATTTTCAGCATTTGGTTATTTATCAGTTGGATAGCAAATATAATTGTTAGGAAATTTATTTTGTAGATTTTGATGATACCATGTAAAACTTAAACTAGGAAGTTGTCACCCCATTTTCCTTGTAATTTGTATAGTAATAGATAGGGCTGAGAGAGCTCAGTCAAGTCAGCTATGCCAAGAAATGCAAGAAGTCAACTGAAGATTAAATTGAAGACTCTGTTGTGTGTCAGCTGAGTATGGCCTAGAAGGAAGTCAAGGAGTCAGCTGAAGGTGTGTCAGCTGAGGAACAGTTGTGAGAAGAGTCAGTCAAGTCAACTCAAGGAAGCCAAGTCTAAAGTTGAAGTGACAATTAAGTCATCCAAAGTCTGGAGCTGACTCAAGTCACCTGGGGATTAAAATACAGCAGTCAAGTCAAGACAACTGAGTTAGATCCGTTGATGAAAGTCAAGAATGTTACTCAGAATAGTAACATGCCAGAGTTGTCAAAAGTAAAGTGTTAGTACCAGTTATGTGCAAAAGGAATAAACCAATGGGAAACACTGCACCATGTGTCAGATAAGCTGCAATGCTGCAAGACATTTAATACGAGGATATGTCAATGTCAAGGACTGCAGACAAGGCAAGCCAACGAACATAAATGACTTTTGAACTTAGCCTATCTCTTCAACGGGCGAAATTTCAAAAATGCACTATAAAAGGCTGAGGAATTTATTGAGAAGAGGTTACCTTGTGAACCTGAACCACGAACAAGCAAGCAATATTCAAGCATTTTAACCTGCAATATTCTCAAGAACATTCAAGCAAATCCTCAACCCTAAAACGCGAAGAAAATCGATCCAACACAAGCTGTGAAGGAAAGACAACTTCAAACCTGTTGAAGAGGAAACTTTTGAAGAATCAAAAGGGGTCTACTTTCCAAGGAGGATTGTAGGAAGGTTCAAAGTCGAACCAGTATCAAGTTATTGGAGGGCTTCGTGATCAAATCCAAGAGCTTGAGAAGTGAGCTGAAGTAGCAATGCATCTACCCTATGAAGAATCTGAGTCGCAAGATAAGCCAGCTGTGTGATTAAGGCTGTCACTAGACTATTCACCACATTGTAAACTGATCTTTTACATAGTGGATTCCTCCAGGAGTTGGAGAAGAGAGGACTAGAAGAATTACCCCATCTTCGAACCTCTATAAAAATATTTGTGCCATTTACTTTCAGCACATTTACTTTCTTGCATACTTACATCATATCTGCTGTTACAATCATATTTGCTATCTAACTGATTAATAACCAAGTACTAAAAATCTAGTGTTAAAACAAACTTAAAACAAATTAAGGGTGTTAAGTCTTGCGCTGATAAAACCAAACCAGCCAAGTTAAGTTTAGGTTAAACAACCGAGTTATATTATCAATGACTCTATCGAAGTCTGGGTTGAGTGGCTAACTTAATTTGAATAACCAACTTAGTCATTTGTCCCTCAAGGACACAACTGCTTGAGTCAACTCGTTGTAATTTTAAAAGGACTAAAACCGAAAAGTTGGTAAGGTTTATTCAACCCCCCTTCTAAACCTTACTCACACCATTTGGGACCTACAAGTGGTATCAGAGCGGTTGGTTCATTGAGCCTTCCGCACAGGTTACTGAACTAGATCTCTATTTTTTCAAAAAGGTTTTAAACACTTGCATTTTCAAAATCTTTCATTTTTAAGCAAAGTTGTTATCATGGAAGCAAATCGACACGCATTCCTATGTTCCTTTGTTGAAGAATTTGATGATTGGAAAATTCGTATGCAGGCTCATCTATCTCGCATTACATGATGAAATGTGGCTAGTGATAGAGGGTGGGCCATTGCAAATACTTAAAGTGAACACGGCCTGCAATAAGAGAATGGCAAAATTTCAAGGAAAGAAGTTCTTTGTTGAGGAAAGACTAGCCATGGTTGAAAAACCAAGGACTGAGTGGACTAATGAGGACATGAGAAGATACAAATTGGACAATGTGGCCAAGGACATACTCTATAAGACATTGACAAAGCAATGTTCAATAAAGTCAAATCTTGCAAATCTACAAAATAAATCTGGAATAAACTGACTTTAAGTTGTGAAGGATCAGAACAAATTAAAGAAAATATACACAAATGAGCTTTCAGCTCTTGGGAAAGAATATACACAAAAGGAGATGTGTATGAAGATCTTAAGGAGCCTCCCGGTTGAATGGGAATGAAGACTATGGCCCAGAGACATTCAATGGACCTCTCAAGAACATCTAACCATGAGCTATTCTCAGACCTAAAAGCCTATGAGTTTGAGCTGAGAAGAAAAGAGCAAGAGAAGACAGTTGTACCCAAGACAGCTGCACTAATAGCCAAGGATGGAAAGAGAGTCGAACCCAGGAAGCCATAGACCAGGAGGAAATTGCCCTAATGATTAAAAGATTCAACAAGTTCTTCAATAAGAACTATAAAAGAAATAAGGGTGAAACCTCCAAGAGACATTCAGCTCCCTCTAAGTCAAGGGAAGATAGGCCACCCAAGAGAGCTGAGCATCAAAGGGTTGAATATCAGAGAGCTGATAACCCAAGAACAGAAAGAGTTGATCAAAAAGCTGAGAACCTGTGTTGGAACTGCAGACAACCAGGACATTTTGCAGTTGATTGTTCCTATCCAATAGTCAACAAATATAGGAATGAAGAAGAAAGAAAAGTCATCAGAGAGAGAAGATAGGAAAATAAAAAAGCCATGTTGGCTGCTGAGACAGCCAAGTCTAAAGAACCAGCAGACTCAGAGAGTAGTGAAGCTGACTACTCAAGTGACTCTGAGGAAGAAGCTATGATCTGCCTTATGGCTAAAGAACAAGATCAACCAGACCAAGAAGATGAGGTACACTCTAACTCATGTCATTCAGATTCAAATGATAGTGATTGTGATACACACACTTCATCACCCACTGATCTTTATGATTCATTGGGCAAAATGATGAAAGATTTTGAACACATAAAATCCTCTCACACAATTCTAAATGAGGAAACAGCCAGCTTAAAAGCCAAAACTCATAGCTGACTAAAGAGCTGAGTACTCTGAGTCACATAGTTGATGAGAACACTAAGCTAAAGGCTGAGAATGCTAAGATAATAGCAGAGTTAGTTGCTATAGAAAAAATGGAAAAACATCAGAAAAATGAGATTGCCTCATTTACCAAGGCATCCAAATCATTGGATGATCTTATCATGAGTCAAAAAGAATGTGGAGAAAAGATAGGTATAGGGTTTAACTCCTTTGTGCACAGTCAAACCCCAAGAGTGATTTTGGAAAAAGGATCTTCAAGCAATGAAGCATCTCAAAAATCCAAAACACCAAATGTTGCACCCACATTCACTCCTAAGCACAATCATAAACAAACTGGCCTTGGATATAAAGGGAAAGAAAAACAACCAGTTGAGTATGCTGAGAGGACAGATGAGAAGAAATCCAGCCGAATTCCTCAGCAAACTCCAAACAGAAAATACTCTGTGAAAAGCAAACAGAGCTACCAAAAACCCCAGAAGTTTTATCAGAGAAACACACATGATGGGAATGGTAGAAACTATCCAAACTATGCTGATTGGATTAATGTGAAACATCAGCAAAGACCTATGGAATACAAGCCTAGATGGCAAAGACCTAAAACTCAACAAAGGTCATTCCCAAGGCAAAAGAGCTATTATCAGCACACATATGCACCTAAGCACTACACTTAAACATATCACAACTATCCCAAGAAAGCGATTGCCAAAACAAACACACAGGCATACAGACAAAAGAGACAGATGTATGAACCTAAAACCCCCAAACAATTTGCAAATGTGCACTATGATTATGGCACAGATAGATGACAACCTCTTAGAGTCAAGTCCCTTGGCTATAAGTTGGTTGGATCATCTTATAACACTAACCCCTCAGGACCCAGGCAAGTATGGGTACCTAAAAATTGATTTCATTGATTGCAGGTTCAAGGAACAACTGAGTGCCAAGGAACCTGGTACATGGATAGTGGCTGTTCCATACATATGACAGGAAATAAGAAAAACTTGTCAAGATTCAAGGAGATTAAAGGTGCAAAAGTCATATTTGGAGGAAATGAAGCTCCAGGGGAAATCAAGGGCATATGATCTATCAAGAAGAATGGATTGAAAATCACAGATGTTGCTTATGCTGAAGGCCTCAACTTCAACGTGTTAAGCATCAGCCAACTATGTGACAAGGGCTACAATGTTAGATTCAATATGGGAGTGTGTCAGATCAAAGATGTTGAATCAAATGAAATAGTGCTGCAAGGATCAAAACAGAAGAATATGTATGTAGTAGATTGGTCTACTGCTACACCAAGCACATTTCTGCTAGCAAAGAGCACAACCGAATCAAGTTGGTTGTGGTACAAGAAGCTGAGTCATCTAAAATTTAAGCCAATCAACAAGCTTGCAAGGAGTCATCTTGTAGAAGGATTGCCAGACTCAGTGTACAAGAAAGAAAGTGTATGTGATGCATGCCAGATGGGAAAGCAAATCAAATCTTCATTCAAGGAGAAGCCTAGTCCTTCTTCAATAAGGATATTGCATCTGTTGCATATGGATTTAATTGGTCCTGTTGAACGAGCCAGCATAAGGGGAAAGAAATACACCTTAGTGGTGGTAGATGATTATTCAAGATATACATGGACAATCTTCATGTGCAAAAAGAAGGAAACTTTGCAGAAGTTACCTCAGCTGATAAAAAGAGTTCAAAATGAAAAGAGCCAAACCATTATAACGATAAGGTCTGATAGAGGAACTGAGTTTGTCAATGGGATAATAACTCAGTATTGTGTTGAAAATAGTATTGCTCATGAGTTATCTCAAAGAAAAACTCCACAAAGAGAATGGAGTAGTGAAAGAAGGAAAGAACTCTCAAGGAAGCCGCAAGGACCATGTTAGGTATTTGGATTGCCTAAGAGATTTTGGGTCAAGCCATCAACACCGCATGCTATACTCGAGAATAGATGCATGATCAACAAGCAATTAACCAAGACTCCCTATGAGATTTGGACAGGGAGAAAGCCAAATGTTGGATATTTCAGGATATTTTGATGCAAATGCTTCATCCATAACAATGGCAAAGATAATTTGAAGGCTTTTGATGCTAAAGCTAATGAATGTATCTTTTTGGGATACTCAGCTGAGAGCAAAGCCTACAGAGTGCTGAACAAGAGGACTACAGTCACAGAAGAGTCTATCCATGTGGTTTTTGATGAACCTAATGTAAATGGAGAAAACATTGAAAGAGTTAGGAGACAAGTAAATCAGCCAACTATACAAAAGAGTCCTTATGTTGAAGCTGAAGTGAGAGCAAGCAACCCAGATGAAGATGAGATAACTGAATCTCAAAGACAGCTGGAAAGTCAATAGCTGAATGAAGATGAAAGAGCTGTTCAAGACAACTTAGCTGCGAGGCGGCTAAATCCAGCAGACTTACTCCAACCTTATGTGAGATGGCTGAAAGACCATCCACCAGAGCTAGTTATTGGAGATATTAGAGATGGCATAAGAACTAGATCCAAAGCTGTATGTGCAAGGTTTCAATCTGCACCAAAGGAGAGCCACATGACTGCAGCTAAGAGAATCCTAAGGTATTTGAAGAGATGCCAGGAAGTTGGCTTATGGTATCAAAAGGAAGGTGGATTCAAGCTTATTGGTTATTCAGACTCAGACTATGCTGGATGTAGAGTTGACAGGAAGAGTACTTCAGGTACATGTCAAATGCTTGGAAATAGATTGGTTTCTTGGTTCAGTAAAAACAAAATTCGATAGCCACAACCACAGCTGAAGCAGAGTACATAGTTGCGGGCAGCTGTTGTGCAAAAGTCTTATGGATGAGACAGCTGCTTAGAGATTATGAGATTGAAGATAGAGAGATTCCAGTTATGTGTGATAACACTAGTGCTATTTCAATCACTCAAAATCCTATGTTGCATTCAAGAACAAAGCACATTGATGTCAGATATTATTTTATAAGAGATCATGTTGAAAAGAAAGACGTCACTTTGGAATATATCTCAACTGATAAGCAGTTAGCTGATATATTCACAAAGCCTCTATGTGAATCAAGATTTGAAGAGCTCAAGAATGAGTTAGGATTAATTGAGCTGAGTTGAAACTCAGAAGACTCAATCAGCAGAGAAAGAAGATGAAAAATCAAAACAGAGCAAGTTTCACACTTCAACCAAGTGAAACAGCCTTATCGAGAAGTCAGTTGTATCAAGTTAGCTGACAGCTGAGTTACATCATGTGAAGAGGAAAGCAGAGTTAAGTCACGTTGGATATATGATGAATCATATATGAGCTAAGTGACAAAAACACAGTCGTTTTAAATTAGCGGGAATGTTTTTAAGGATGTCGTCAGCGTAATAATGACGGTCACAGTAAAAGCTGCACATTAAGCATATGATTGGATATAAATGTTACTGCATTAAATTCGATTAATTAAATGCGGTTTTGACGTTCTAATCTGAGCTGTTGATTTTTATCAAAAATTTCAAAATCCGAAATGTGTCCTTTCACGTCCCTTATATATGGAAGTTTGCCTTTCTCTCACCTCATGCGAACTGTTCATCTTCAAGCAAAGCAAAGTTTTTCTCTCTGAAACCCTAAGTTCTCTCAAGCAAGTTTCTAGCTTTTCGATCGGTGAAAGTCTCTAAAAATGGCACCAAAGTTAGACTATGTTAAGCTCTCTAAGCAAATCCACTCAGGTTCTTCAGTGAATTTCGATGGAATGATAAAACATGGTGCTTATGAGACCCTAGTTCTGAAAATAGCGGAGATGTTAGAAATGTCAGGTCTCAAGGCTTTTCTGACCATGGAGTATTCTCATACCTACCTTGAGGAGGTAGCGATGTTTTATGTTAATGCAGAAGTGCAGGACGAAGGAATCAAGTCTTCTGTCCACAGTAAGGACATAAAAATCAGTGCGAAGGACCTTGCTGAGCACTGCTTGTTGCCCTCGAAAGGCATGAAGGAGATATTCGAAGCTGATGTCGACTTGGCTGTTGCATGGAAGAAAGTGGCCAAACCTGAGTGTGCTGCTAAAGTGGCTTACACATCAGACAAGAAGATGCTGAAGGACGACTATCACAAGCTGATGGATGTCGTCTCGAAATGTGTCGACATGAAGTTTGGCAGCTTCAATCAGCTGTCCAAGACAAAGCTGATCGCCATGGCTGCGTTTATGCAAGGAAAGAAAGTCAACTGGGCTGAGTTTGTTTACTGCAGACTCTACCAGAACGTGATGAACAAGACCTTTAAGGAGGATGGGTCATTTGGATGCTCACAAGGATTTGGCCTTGTGATTGGCCATTTGCTAGAAGTGAACGGGTGTCGACTCAACTTCATCTTCAGACCCCAGAAATGATATGTTAGGATTCACCTGGGAGTCATCAAGTGTACTTATCTCCTTCTCAGATTCAGTGCTTTCAACAGGATGAATGTTCTGTGTCTCTTGAGCTTTACCCAGGGAAGTCTCAACCTCCCTTGGGCCTTCACTACCTCCAGCAGTCTCAACTGCAGCGAGGCCTTCATCAATGCCTTCGACAGTCGCAACTGTCTTAGGATCTTCAACATTGGCATCCATAGGAGTCTCAACTCCTTGGATTTCACTTTCATTGCCCAGAGTGTTAACTCCCAACAATAGTGTCATCAGCCTTCAAAGCAGCTGACACTTCAGCTAGGACAGACTCAACTATCCGAGCTTCGTCAATGTCAATCTGCTATGGTTCTTTTTAAATATCCACTTCGCCACCTTTCTTCAATATGGAGTCATCTGAAGCATCCTCCGACCCTGCTGCAGTGGAGTGAGTTTCCCCTCGGTGGCATACCACCGAGTGGTGATGATGGGGTCACTCTTCTCCAGACTCGCGGCTTCTTCCATTGAGTGCTCAACTTGGGTGCCCAAAGTCCAGTTTCATTGCCAATGCCCTTGGAACCATCCTCCGACTAGACAGGGGATGTAGCTGCAGCAACGACTGAGGCAATATGATGTACTACTCCCAAAGGATCGGTCTGTAGGAGAGATTGAGATGACTCTCCTGGTCCTTCGAATAGTTGCTGCTCATGCATTATCCTGGAATCCCATAGAGCTTGCTGCAAGTCCGACTTATCTGCTGTAGCTGCGGGATCCATATGTAACACCCCATTTTCATATGTTTGAAAGTCAAACACGATTTACAAATTGAAAGTGCGATTTGATATAAAAAAAACGCTTTCTAGATATACTAAAAGAATTTTTACCAAGTAATAATGTTAAAAATTTAAATGACAATTTCAAAAAAAAATATTATCCCTTAAAACAATTTCAGTTCCAAATATTCATTTTATAAAAATAGTCTAACAAAGAAAATTTTAAGAAATTAATTTCGATTTATAATAAAGCGTGAATTTTCCAAAGATCAATTACCATTTAAAATTATAATAAAAAAAGAAATGCTAAATAAAAATTCCAAGAGTTATTCCATAAACAAATTTTCAATACTAAACATTAGAAATATTCATCGATGGAAAATATAAAAAAATATAAAGATTATTATTCAAATTCTTATTAATTGGATCACCGCCTTGTCCAGCAAACTCCATCAACCATCTGAAATATAAATTTATTTTGGGGTGAGCATTCAACGGCTCAGTAGGGGCGAATTTGTCCAAGCTAAATACACAATACATATCACAAAATAACATGCTTAAAATATGAAATTGTAACTGTAGCTATGGCATTGAAACATGGCTCGCACTGCCGGGATTTCACCGGAGGAAACTTTTATGCCCCGGACCTCTGTATGGTCCCGCACGACTATAGATATTGAAATATGGCTCGCACTGCCGGGATTTCACCGGAGGAAACTTTTATGCCCCGGACCTCTGTATGGTCCCGCACGACTATAGATATTGAAATATGGCTCGCACTGCCGGGATTTCACCGGAGGGAACTTTTATGCCCCAGACCTCTGTATGGTCCCACGCGACTATGAAACGTAGCACGTAGAAGCAACATTATCAAGCAACATATAAAGAGCATTTAACATGGACAAATAAAAGCAGAAAAACCCCTACCTCGAAAAATAGCGTAGAATAGAGTGTAACGAAAAATGCAAATTTCTGTGCCCGAAATTCATGTTGCCCGAAAAATATTGAATGATAGTTGGGTTGTTGATTCAGAATTGGATTGTAGTCGAATTTTCCACTCAAAGTCAAATCGTTCCCCCTTTTTTATCGTTTTTCTTTTCTTTTCCTCCTATTTCTCTTTTTCTCCTTTCTTTTTCCTTTTCTTCTCTTTTCCTCCTATTCCTTCCCCCCCCAGCAAACTCATTTCCCCCTAATATCTTCTCCTAACTCACGTCACCCCACGGCCCCACCCCCATTTTATAATTCTCCAACCTAATCATCTTAACACCCCTATTTTCTATTTCCAGTTTCACGCCCCCATCTCCCTCTCTGCTGCTTCTTTTCCCTTTTCTTTGTTTGTGCTATCTCTTTCTCTCTAATATATATACACACACATGTATACATATAATATATATATATATATATATTTCCCCTCATTGCATTACAATAATTAGCATCTCCGTCACACGCACCGCACAGACGATGATCGGCCGAGTGGTGCGGCGGTGGAGGCGCGTGGCTCGACCGATTGAACTCACATCTCTGTTTCTCCCTCGTCCCTCTGTCCCGACCTCTTTCTTGATTTCCCTTTTCTTTCTTTCTTTCTCTCTGTTTTGTTTTTTAATAAAATTGTGTTCTTGTTTTGGATTGTTCACGATGGAAAGAAGAGATTTCATATATTTGTAGTTTAAGAACCATTTATTATTTGTTTTTGTATATTAAAGATTTGCATATTAAATAATATGATTGGGTATGAGAATTTGGCATAAGAAGATTTTTAGCCTAAAGTTTCTCTCTTAACTAAGGGTAAGTAGATGCTATCCCTTAACTAAATATTTGACTAGTTAATAATTAGTATCAAATTATCTTTGGAAAATGAGTATTAAATTGCTAAAAATCAGGATCTTGAAAAATGATAATTAAATGAGTAATACAAATTGATTTCTGAAATATAGGACTTAAAATAGTAATTAATTGGATTCTATAAAAATGATTTTGATTATAATATGACTTTAAACAAAAATAGATTGTTACGATTTTTTTAATTGCTAAATTAATAGAGTTATAAAATTAATGATCATTTGAATTTGGTGAAAATATAATCGAAATATTTAATTGTTATATAAATAGTAATTTGAAGATTATTACTTATTAGGATAATTGATGATTTGTTGGTGTTACCATATTTGGATAGAGGAATATGAGTTTGGGCTTCAGTATTAGGCTTAAGGTTATTTTTAATGGGCCAAGATATAAAATAAAGTTTATGAAACGAATTTGTTAAGCCCAAATGTAATATAATATTCAGAAATTCCCAAATTTTAAAATCCCTAATTATCAAATAATCGAGCCCAAATTTCTATTTTCCCCCAAATTTTTCGGATATTACATCTTACTCCCCTAAAAATTAATTTCGTCCTCGAAATTCGAATACTTACCAATATTAAGAAAATTCGGGTACTTAGCTTGAACATTTTCCTCTTTCTATCCGCGTAAGATTTTTGTCTGCTTTGCGCTAACTTCATTCTACCCCAAACCTTTTCTATTTTCTCCATTGTTTTCCCAACCAATTCTGGTCCCAAAATTTTCTTCTCATGCATCCACTATAATACAAGGGTGATCTACACTTTCTCCCGTATAATACTTGCCATTTTAATGGTTGTTTGATAAGTATTATTGCAAGCGAACCATACCAAAGGTAAAATTGGGTCCTAATTTTCACATGAGCCAAGCACCGATGCTCATAATATGTCTTCTAAAGTTTTGAATCATTTTCTTTTTACTGCCCATATGTCAAATGGTGATAAATTGTACTAAAGCTTAACTTCGTTTCTCAGGTTGATTGTAGACTTTTCCAAAATTTGAAAGTGAAACATATGTCTTTATTTGACACTATCATCACAAAGGGTTCATGTAGTCTTACTTCTTAATGTAAATCTATGTATATTATTCCATTTTGGGCGTCAGTTTTACTGGTAGAAAGTGGGCCGATTTAGTTGCTTGGTCATATATCATTATTCCTTTTTTTTTTAACCAATAATGACAGATGGACTACGATCTATTGTTATATGTTCTCATTTCCTTTCTGGGATCTCAATAGTCCTTAGTAAAGTGACGACAATTGGTGATTGGCTTTGATTTGCTGACACATTAAATACCTTGTCATAAATGATCTGATGTTCTTTTTATGATTCTCTACCAGAAGACTTCTTTCAAATATCGGTACATATTTGTACTTCATGGGTGTATAATTTACTAATGTGCTTATTCAAGGAACTTAATTTTTAGTTCTTCATCTTTAGGTATACCCACACCTTCTTCGTAGATTAATGCACAATTAGTAGCTATAGCAAATCCTTTGATGTCGTTGGTCCAGAGCATGGTTTCTTATCATGTACAGTTACTTATATGTCATTTGTATCTCTCTGATTCTATATATAAGTACATGTTGTACAACTATTGTTGCAATAATCAATTCTTATCTACTACCACTAGAAGGTGCTACGACTTCGATTCTCAACTTCGCAAACTCATTAATCAAGTGTTCTTATTTTATAGCTAAACTAGCCAACTCCTCTTTAAGTTATTGGAAATTTCATCATATTTCTCCATCTATCTAGACTTCTCATATTTCCGGTCAATCTAATCATTGGTGTTGAACTCTTGAAAAATCTTTATATAAACCTTTTGTAATACTTAAAGAAACCGGAAAAATTCAAACCTAATTCACAATCGTATGCGCTTGCCATTCATTAACAACTTCGACTTTAATCGGTCAACTTCTATTTCTCAAGTAGTAACATCACGATCAAGAAATACTACATAGTCTAACAATAAATTAAACTTAGTTGGTGATATCCAGACCTAATATATATCTTAGAGAAGAAACTAGCTCCTTTATAGAATTAAGTAAATCATTTCTTCTAAGTACTAGATACTTGTTTTATGATCAAATAAATTCTCCACGTAACCAATATAGACCTATAGGCTCATATTCCATCTTAACAAACGTGATTGGCTCTCCTCAAAGTGATACTCTCGGTCAGATAAGTCAGTTAACCAATAAATCTTGTAATTGCATCTTGAACTCTTGTAATTCTTTTGACGCCATCCTATAAGGTGAGTTTGACCGGTAATCGTCCAAGTAAAAGTCAACAGTAGATTCTATTTGTCTATCCGGTGGAATCCCAAAAATATTTTACATAGTCTCGAATTACTAGCATATTGATCACTATAAAATCAAAATATTGGAAACATGTTATACTAACCAAATACCACTAATAATTTCTTTCTTAAGCTTTTTATTGATTTCTTTCCTAACACAATTCGGGGTACAATACTAAACTTTATTCCGTAGAAAATAAACTTATCATCGTTATACTTCGATATACTATCTCCCTATGTGGCACTTTATACCTTCTAGCTCTTCCTAAGTTTGTCTATAACTATAATCCCATAAAAATCGTTCCATTCATACAAATCATTTCCAAATCTAGTCTACAAACTTTCTGTTTCACGCTTTAGATATCCAAACAATAATTATTGTCTTTCCAAATGATATCATAACCATCTCAATTTGTTGCCATTAACTCTTGGGAAAAATATCAATACATAAATGGTGAATATTCAACTTAAAAAAAATGGTAAAGTCCCTCTAAATCTATGTTGCTAGTAATCTACTCATAGTCAATCCTAACATTCTAGATCCCATTAAAATTCGTAAAAAAACTCATGTATTCTATCGCAAGGATCCTCCAGAGTTTGTATTGTCCTTTTTTTTTTTTTTTTTTTCTATTTGTCTATAGAATTCATCAATACCTCGTAATAGTCTAATAGTCACATTCTATCGTATGTGATATGTATCCATGAAATTTAAGTTAAATTATTTTCTTTATCCGCAATAGGAAACCTATTGTTTTGTCAGTAGTAGTAGCAATGGCAATAGTAGTAGAAAAAGTAGAGTGTCAATAGTCGTAGAAGTAGCAATAGGACTTTTGAAAATTTAAGTTTGTGCCTTGGCTTCTGGAGTTGGCGTGACATAGCAGTGGTAAGTAACCCATTTCTATGTATTATTCTTTTTTTTTTTGGACAAATATTTTTATATTTTTATTTATTCTAACATGAAAGAAAAGAATTTTTTTTAACGAGTCTACAGAATCGTTGACCCGCTCTGATACCACTTCTGTAACACCCCATTTTCATATGTTTGAAAGTCAAACACGATTTACAAATTGAAAGTGCGATTTGATATAAAAAAACGCTTTCTAGATATACTAAAAGAATTTTTACCAACCAAGTAATAATGTTAAAAATTTAAATGACAATTTCAAAAAAAAATATTATCCCTTAAAACAATTTCAGTTCCAAATATTCATTTTATAAAAATAGTCTAACAAAGAAAATTTTAAGAAATTAATTTCGATTTATAATAAAGCGTGAATTTTCCAAAGATCAATTACCATTTAAAATTATAATAAAAAAAGAAATGCTAAATAAAAATTCCAAGAGTTATTCCATAAACAAATTTTCAATACTAAACATTAGAAATATTCATCGATGGAAAATATAAAAAAATATAAAGATTATTATTCAAATTCTTATTAATTGGGTCACCGCCTTGTCCAGCAAACTCCATCAACCATCTGAAATATAAATTTATTTTGGGGTGAGCATTCAACGGCTCAGTAGGGGCGAATTTGTCCAAGCTAAATACACAATACATATCACAAAATAACATGCTTAAAATATGAAATTGTAACTGTAGCTATGACATTGAAACATGGCTCGCACTGCAGGGTTTTTACCGGAGGAAACTTTTATGCCCCGGACCTCTGTATGGTCCCGCACGACTATAGATATTGAAATATGGCTCTTTGACCGCCGGATTTCACCGGAGGGAACTTTATGCCCAGCACCTGTATGGTCCCACGCGACTATGAAACGTAGCACGTAGAAGCAACATTATCAAGCAACATATAAAGAGCATTTAACATGGACAAATAAAAGCAGAAAAACCCCTACCTCGAAAAATAGCGTAGAATAGAGTGTAACGAAAAATGCAAATTTCTGTGCCCGAAATTCATGTTGCCCGAAAAATATTGAATGATAGTTGGGTTGTTGATTCAGAATTGGATTGTAGTCGAATTTTCCACTCAAAGTCAAATCGTTCCCCCTTTTTTTATCGTTTTTCTTTTCTTTTCCTCCTATTTCTCTTTTTCTCCTTTCTTTTTCCTTTTCTTCTCTTTTCCTCCTATTCCTTCCCCCAAAGAAACTCATTTCCCCTAATATCTTCTCCTAACTCACGTCACCCCACGGCCCCACCCCCCATTTTATAATTCTCCAACCTAATCATCTTAACACCCCTATTTTCTATTTCCGGTTTCACGCCCCATCTCCTCTCTCACGCTTCTTTTCCCTTTTCTTTGTTTGTGCTATCTCTTTCTCTCTAATATATATATACACACACATGTATACATATAATATATATATATATATATTTCCCCTCATTTGCATTACAATAATTAGCATCTCCGTCACACGCACCGCACGGAGACGATGATCGAGAGGCGGCGGCGGTGGAGGCGCGTGGCTCGACCGATTGAACTCACATCTCTGCTTTCTCCTCGTCCCTCTGTCCGTCTCCTCTCTTTCTTGATTTCCCTTTTCTTTCTTTCTTTTTCTCTCTTTTTTTTTAATAAAATTGTGTTCTTGTTTTGGATTGTTCACGATGGAAAGAAGAGATTTCATATATTTGTAGTTTAAGAACCATTTATTATTTGTTTTTGTATATTAAAGATTTGCATATTAAATAATATGATTGGGTATGAGAATTTGGCATAAGAAGATTTTTAGCCTAAAGTTTCTCTCTTAACTAAGGGTAAGTAGATGCTACCCTTAACTAAATATTTGACTAGTTAATAATTAGTATCAAATTATCTTTGGAAAATGAGTATTAAATTGCTAAAAATCGGGATCTTGAAAAATGATAATTAAATGAGTAATACAAATTGATTTTTTGAAATATAGGACTTAAAATAGTAATTAATTGGATTCTATAAAAATGATTTTGATTATAATATGACTTTAAACAAAAATAGATTGTTACGATTTTTTTTTAATTGCTAAATTAATAGAGTTATAAAATTAATGATCAGTGAATTTGGTGAAAATATAATGAAATATTTAATTGTTATATAAATAGTAATTTGAAGATTATTACTTATTAGGATAATTGATGATTTGTTGGTGTTACCATATTTGGATAGAGGAATATGAGTTTGGGCTTCAGTATTAGGCTTAAGGTTATTTTTAATGGGCCAATATATAAAATAAAGTTTATGAAACAAATTTGTTAAGCCCAAATGTAATATAATATTCAGAAATTCCCAAATTTTAAAATCCCTAATTATCAAATAATCGAGCCCAAATTTCTATTTTCCCCCAAATTTTTCGGATATTACACCATATCTTCATCACTCTCTGAGAACACATCAAGATGAGAGTGAGTGTGTTCTAGAGTTCCAGTAAGCGTGCATATCTTGGATTTCTCAAGAGCTTGTGCTTCCTCGGCTGCTTTGGCTTTTTCCTTCTCCTTGAAGATGTGTAGAATATCCATGTAGTTATCTTCATTCAGGGCCTGAAGCACAATGTTGACTTCGAGAAATTGTAGCAATTCCTCATCTTTTTTGATGAACTCAGGGCGAGCAAATCGCGCCCTTGAGTGGCCTAACTTCTACGCCCTCCATTCGTGTAGACGGTGCTGAATGTCCGGGTATATAGGAGAATACATGATGACATCATCATCTTCTTGTCCTTCATTTTCTGGGATTGAAGGCAAGATATTCTCACGCTTCTTCTTCTTCAAAGATCGAGCGGTGGAGAGACAACATTCTCAAATGGATG
This sequence comes from Rehmannia glutinosa, assembly GCA_016081115.2. Classification (NCBI taxonomy): domain Eukaryota; kingdom Viridiplantae; phylum Streptophyta; class Magnoliopsida; order Lamiales; family Orobanchaceae; genus Rehmannia; species Rehmannia glutinosa. Next base: position 17,379,643 of record CM071930.1, on the reverse strand, counting down.
TTCAGTTGTCTCAGCTGCTACATTATTCTCAGTTGTCTTCTCCACAGTTGGGTCTTCTGTAGGCCTCTGCTGATCATCCTCAACATACTTGGCAGTTTCATCAATAACTTTGGGAGACTGCACTTCCTGAGCTTCAGCAGTCTCTGGTGTTTTCTCCAGCTGAGAGGAAGATTCAGCTGTCTTTTCAAGTTCTAAAATCTTGAAAATTCTTCTTCATTTGGTCTTAACTAGAGAAATTTCTGGTTCTTCGGAATCTTGGGCGGCGGGGGCCGGTGCATCCTCCTTGGAGGGAACTGTCTTCCTTGATTTGGCAGTCCTCTTCTTTCGTATGGTTGGAGAAGGTATTTGAGATTCCTTCTCAGCCTCAGCTGCAGGGGCAGAAGACACGGCTGCATGGGCAGGTGACTTGGCTGCAGGGGCAGGTGCATCATTTTTCTTAGCTGCAGGGGCAACTTTTTTCTTCGCAGCTGCAGGGGCAGCTTTCTTCTTTGGAGGAGGGGTAGCAGCTGTGTCCTCGGGTTTAGCTGATTCCCCCTCACTTGTTTCCGCCTTTTTCGTGTGGGCTCTCTTCTGGGCTCCTGAGAGATTCACCCTAAACATCTTCTTGTGGACATGGAAAGGTTTTCCATGTCGAAAGGGAATACCCTTCACTTCCATCAGGTGGCCAATCACGAGGCCATATCCGAGAGATCCTACAAAGGATTCGTCATCCTTAAGCAATTTGTTCATTACATTCTCGCCAGTCTGCAGACCTAACACGAACTCAGCCCAGTTGACTATCTTGCCCTGCATGATCGCAGCCATGACGATCAACTTAGTCTTTGAGAGCTGATGGTAGCTGCCAAACTTCATGTCTACACACTTGGAGACGACATCCATCAACTTATGATAGTCTTCCTTCAGCAATTTGTTCTCATATGTGTAGACAACCTTAGCAGCATACTCCGGTTTGGCTATCTCTTTCCATGCAGTAGCCAAATTAACTTCGGCTTCATAAATCTCCTTCATGCCTTCAGACGACAGTAAATAGTGCTCCGCAAGGTCCTTAGCAGTTATCATTATGTCCTTGCGGTGGATAGAAGACTTGATTCCTTCGTCCTGCACTTTAGTGTTAACATAAAACTGCGCCACCTTTTCTAGGTATGTGTGCGAGTATTCCATAGTCATAAAAGCCTTAAGACTTGACTTTTCCAACATCTCAGCAATTTTCTTCACTAAGGTTTCATCAGAACCCTTTTTACCATGCCTTCAAAATCCATTGATGATCCTGAGTGGATTTTCTTCGATAGCTTGACAAAATCAAACTTAGGTGCAATTTTTAGAGATTTTTACCGATTAAAACTTGAAGAACTGGTTTGAGGACTCTTAGGGTTTTCGAGAGAGAAAATAGCTTGCTTTCTATTGCTTGAAGATGAACAGTTTCAGTAAAGTGTTAGAGAGAAGACTGAAAACCGTATATAAGAGTTATGAAAGGACGGGTCTTTGGATTTTGAAATTTTGATCAAGATCAACGGCTCAGATTTAGCACGTCAAACCGCATTTAATTCCTCGTATTTAATGCGGCAGCATTTATATTCAATCATATGCTTACTGTGTAGTTTTTGATTGTATTACGCTGATGTCATCATTAAAAACATTCTCGCTCATTTAAAACGACTGCGTTTTTGTCACTTAGCTCCTAAATGACTCAGCTTATCTCAAAAATGACTTAACTTTTCTTCTCTCTTCTCATTGAGTGACTCAGCTGTCAGCTAACTCGATACATCTGTCAGCTAACTCAATTAACCCTAGCTCATGCTTAAGCTCTTCAAATCTTGATTCACATAAGGGCTTAGTGAATATGTCAGCTAACTGCTTATCAGTTGAGATATATTCCAAAGTGATATCTTTCTTTTCTACATGATCTCTTATAAAATGATATATGACATCAATGTGCTTTGTTCTTGAATGCAACACAGGATTCTGAGTGATTGCAATAGCACTTGTGTTATCACACATAATTGGAATTTCCTTTTCTTCAATTTCATAATCTCTCAGCTGCTGTCTCATCCATAAGACTTGGGCACAACAGCTGCCCGTAGCTATGTACTCTGCTTCAGCTGTGGATGTAGTTATTGAGTTTTGCTTCTTACTAAACTAGGAAACCATTCTGTTTCCAAGCATTTGACATGTACCTGAAGTACTCTTCCTGTCAACTCTACATACAACATAGTCTGAGTCTGAGTAACCAATAAGCTTGAATCCTCCTTCCTTTGGATACCATAAGCCAACTTCCTGGCATCTCTTCAAATATCTTAGGATTCTCTTAGCTGCAGTCATGTGGCTCTCCTTTGGTGCAGATTGAAATCTTGCACATACGCCTACTGCAAAGGTGATGTCTGGTCTGCTGACTTTTAAGTAAAGCAATGATCCAATGAGTGGTCTATATCTTGTTTAATATACAGCCTTACCATCTGCATCCATGTCCATCTTGACTGATGTGTTCATTGGTATTTTCACAGAAGTCTTCTCTTCCATACCAAATTTCTTCATTAAATCTTTGGTGTACTTTGTTTGACTTATGAAAGTTCTATCCTTCAATTGCTTAACTTAAAGTCCTAGGAAGAAAGTTAGTTCTCCCATCATGCTCATCTCAAATTTGCCTTGCATGAGGTTTGAGAACTTATCACACAGCTCTTTATTTGTTGATCCAAAAATGATATCATCAACATATATTTGAACAAGCAGTATACTCTCTTCATCTTGAATTCTGAAGAGTGTTCTGTCCACCTTGCCTTTGGTGAATCCATTGTCAGTTAGAAATTGAGACAATGTATCATACCATGCTCTTGGTGCCTGTTTCAATCCATAAAATGCTTTCTTGAGCTTGTACAGCTTATCGCCAATAGTCTTTTGCTCAAAACCTTGAGGTTGTTCAACATAGACTTCTTTCTCTAACAATCCATTTGGAAATGCACTTTTCATATCCATTTGATATACAGTGAAGTTCTTGTGTGCAGCATACGCAAGAAACATCCTTATTGCTTCTAATCTAGCAACAGGAGCAAATGTTTCATCAAAATCTATTCCCTCTTCTTGGCAATACCCTTTGGCTACCAATCTTGCATTGTTTCTTACCACATATCCTTCCTAATTCATCTTTGAAAACCCATTTTGTGCCAATAACATTCTGATGGGTTGGTCTCTGCACCAACTCCCACACTTTGTTCCTTTCAATCTCATTCAGCTCTTCTTGCATGGCTTGAATCCAATGTGTGTCATCCAATGCTTGAGACACATCTTTTGGCTCTATTTAGGAAATAAAACAAATGAACAATGCTTCTTGCTGAGCTATGGATCTGGTTCTTACACCATCTCTAACATCTCCAATAACTAGCTCTGGTGGATGGTCTCTCAACCATCTCACATCAGGTTGGAGCAAGCCAGCTGGGTTCAGCTGTCTCGCAGTTGCGTTGTCTTGAGAAGCTCTTTCATCATCATTACAGTTGTAGACTTTCCAACTGTCTTTGAGATTCAGCTACTTCAGCTTCAACATAAGGACTCTTCTACATAGTTGGCTGATTCAACTTATCAGCTAACTCTTCAATATCTTCTCCATTCACATTAGGTTCATCAAAAATCACATGAATAGACTCTTCTGTGACTGTAGTCCTCTTGTTCAACACTCTGTAGGCTTTGCTCTCAGCTGAGTATCCCAAAAAGATACCTTCATCAGTTTTAGCATTAAAAGCCTTTAAATTATCCTTGCCATTGTTTTGGATGAAGCATTTACATCCAAATATTCTAAAATATGCAACATTTGGCTTTCTCCCTGTCCATATCTCATAGGGAGTCTTAGTCAATTGCCTGTTTTTCATGCATCTAGTTTGAGTATAGCATGCAGTGTTGATGGCTTCACCCCAAAATCTCCTAGGCAATTGGCTTGACTAACATGGTTCTTGCGGCTTCCTTGAGAGTTCTTCCTTCTTTCGGCCTACTCCATTCTGTGGAGTTCTTGCTGCAGATAACTCATGAGCAATACCATTTTCAACACAACATCGAGTTATTATCCCATTGACAAACTCAGTTCCTCTATCAGACCATATCTTTATAATGGTTTGGCTCTTTTCATTTTGAACTCTTTTCATCACCGAGGTAACTTCGCAAAGTTTCCTTCTTTTTGCACATGAAGATTGTCCATGTATATCTTGAATAATCATCCACCACCACTAAGCTGTATTTCTTTCCACTTATGCTGGCTGGTTCAACAGGACCAATTAAATCCATATGCAACAGATGCAATATCCTTATTGAAGAAGGACTAGGCTTCTCCTTGAATGAAGATTTGATTTGCTTTCCCATCTGGCATGCATCACATACACTTTTCTTCTTGTACACTGAGTCTCGCAATCCTTCCACAAGATGACTCCTTGCAAGCTTGTTGATTGTCTTGAAGTTCAGATGACTCAACTTCTTGTGCCACAACCAACTTGATTTGGCAGTGCTCTTTGCAAACAGACAAGTGCTTGGTGTGGCAGTAGACCAGTCTACCACATACATATTCTTCTGTCTTGATCTTTGCAGCACTATTTCATTTGATTCAGTATCTTTTATCTGGCATACTCCCATATTGAATCAAACATTATAACCCTTGTCACAGAGTTGACTGATGGTTAACTGGTTGAAGTTGAGGCCTTCAATATATGCAACATCTGTGATCTCTAATCCATTCTTCTTGATGGACCCAGTGCCTTTTATTTCTCCTGGATCTCTAATCAAACATTTTTCTTGTTTGCTGTCATATGTCTAGAACAACCACTATCCATGTACCAGGTTCCTTGGCACTCAGTTGTTCCTTGAACCTGCAATCAAGGAAATTAGTTTTTAGGTACCCATATTTGCCTGGGTCCTGAGGGGTTAGTGTTGTAAGATGATCCAACCAACCTATAGCCACATGATTTGACTCTAAGAAGTTGCCATCTATCTGTGCTATAATCATAATTCACTTTGGCAAATTGCTTGGGGGCTTTATGTTCATACAACTGTCTCTTTTGTTTGTATGCCTGTGTGTGCGTTTTAGCAATTGCCTTCTTTGGGTAGTTGTAATATTTTTGAGTGTAGTGCCTGGGTGCATGTGTATGCTGATAGTAGCTCTTTTGCCTTTGGAATGACCTTTTGCCGATGTTCGTGTCTTTGCCATCTATGCTTGTATTCCATTGGTCTTTCGATTTTTCACATTATTCCAATCAGTTTGGCTTGAGTAGTTTCTACCATTCCCATCATATGTGTTTCTTTGATAAAACTTCTGGGGTTTTTGGTATCCCTGTTTATTCTTCATAGAGTACTTTCTATTTGGAGTTTGCGGAAGAACTCTACTTGATTTCTTCTTAGCTGTCCTCTTAGCATACTCAATCATTGTTTTCCTTTCCCTTTATATCCAAGGCCAGTTTGTTTGTGATTGTGCTTTGGAATGAATGTGGGTGCAACATTTGGTGTTTTGGGTTTTGAGATGCTTCAATACTCAAGATAAGTTTTTCCAAAATTACTCTAGGAGTTTGACTGTACACAAAGGAATTGAATCCTATGCCTGTCTTATTTCCACATTCTTTTTGACTCATGATAAGGCCATCCAATGATTTGGATGCCTTTGTAAATGAGGCAATTATATTTTTAAGATCATTTTCTCTTTTTTCAATAGCAGCTATCTCTTCTATCAGTTTGGCATTCTCAGCTTTCAGCTCTTTGTCCTTCTCAGCTATGTGACTTAGAGTACTTAACTCCTTAGTCAGCTGTGAGTTTTGGCTTTTGAGCTTGCTCTTTTCCTCATTTAAAAGTGTGTGTGAGGATTTTATGTGCTCAAAGTCTTTCAACATTTTACCTAATGAATCAGAAAGATCAGCGGGTGATGAAGTGTGTGTATCACAGCCACTATCACTTGAATCTGAATGAGATGAGTTCGAGTGTATCTCATCTTCTTGGTCTGGTTGATCTTGTTCTTTAGCCATAAGACAAATCATTGCTTCTTCTTTAGAATCACTTGAGCAGTCAGCTTCACTACTCTCTCGAGTCCTTGTTTCTTTAGACTTAGCATTTGTCTCAAGAGAGCCAACATGGCTTTCTTCTTTTCTGTCTTCTTTCTCTCAAGAATTTTTCTTTCTTCTTCATTCATGTATTTATTGGTGGTGGATAGGAGCAACCAATCGCAAAATGTCCTGGTTGTTCCGCAATTCCAACACAGGTTCTCTCTTTGATCACTCTCTTTCGTGCTTGGGATTTCAGGTCTCTGATATTCAACCCTTTGATGCTCAGCTCCCTATCTTCCCTTGACTTAGAGGGTGCTGAATGTTTCCTGGAGGTTTCACCCTTGTTTCTTTTATAGTTATTATTGAATAACTTGTTGAATCTTTTAACCATTAGGGCAATCTCCTCCTGGTCTATGGCTTCCTTGACTTGACTCTCTTTCCATCTCGACTATAAGTGCGGTTGTCTTAGGTACAACTATCTCCTCTTGCTCTTTTCTTCTCAGCTCAAACTCATATGCTTTGAGATCTGAGAATAGCTCATGACTGGATGTTGTTGTGAGATTCATTGAATGTCTCAGGGGCCATGACCTTCATTTCCCATTCAACTGGGAGGCTTCTCAGAATCTTCATACACATTTCCTTTTGTGTATATTCTTTCCCAAGTGTTGATAGCTCATTTGTGATTTCAGTGAATCTGGCATCCAGCTAATCCAAGGTTTCACCTGCAAGCATTTTAAAATTTTCAAATTTTTGTACAGCAACAGACAATTTATTTTCTTTAATTTGCTCAGATCCTTCACAAATTAAAGTTAATTTATCCCAAATTTCTTTTGCAGATTTGCAAGATTTGACTTTATTGAATATTGCTTTGTCCAATGTCTTGTAGAGAATGTCATTGGCCACATTGTCCAAGTTGTATCTCTTTCTGTCATCGTTAGTCCACTCAGTCCTTGGCTTTTCAATCATGGCTGGTCTGTCTTCATCTGCTTCTGCTACTACATCAGCTATTCTTACAGTTGTGTTCACCTTAAGTATTTGTAGTGGCCCATCCTCTATCACTAGCCACATTTCATCATGTAAAGCAGATAGATGAGCCTGTATACGAATTTTCCATTCATCAAATTCCTCAACAATGAACATAGGGAAGGCTCAATGAACCAACCGCTCAAATACCACTTGTAGGTCCCAAGGGGTGTGAATAGGGTTTAGAAGGGGGGGTTGAATAAACCTTACCAACTTTTCGACTTTAGTCCTTTTAAAATAAATTACAGAGTTAACACAAACAACTATGTCCTTGAGGGACAGCTAAGTTGGTTATTCAGCAGAGTTAGCCACTCAACAGACTCGATAGAGCTGTTGATAGAATAACTCGGTTGTTTAACCTAAAACTTAACTTGGCTGTGTCAGTTTTATCAGCGGAAGACTTAACACCCTTTGATTTGTTTTAAACTTGTTTGAACACTTGATTTTAGCACTTGGTTATTAATCAGTTTGGAAAGCAAATAAGTTTATCAGCGGATATAAAGTAGATATGCAGAAATGTAAATGTGCTGAAAAATAAATAACACAATTGATTTTTATTGAGGTTCGAAGATGGTGTAATTCTTCTAATCCTATTTTCTCCAACTCCTGGAGGAATCCACTAAGTAACAAATTAGTTTACAAAGTGGTGAAAGCAGATGTCTAGAAGAGACCTTGGTCACACACGGTTGGATTCTCGTCCGACTCGGCTTCTTCACAGGGTACCGCTTTGCTACTTGACTCACTTTCTCAAGCTCTTGGATTTGATCACGAAGCCCTCCAATAACTTGATATCTTGGTTCGACCTTGAACCTTCCTACAATCCTTCTTGGAAAGTAGACCCCTTTTGATTCTTCAAAAGTTTCCTCTTCAACAGTTTGAAGTTGTCTTTCCTTCACAACTTTGTGTTGGATTGATTTCCTTCGAGTTTCAGGCTTGAGGATTTGCTTGAAAATCTTTGAAAATGTTTTTCAGGTTAATTGTTTGAATATTGCTCGATTTCTCAAGTGTGCAATGTACCCTTTTCTCAATGAGTTTCCTCAGCCTTTTATAGTGAACTTTAAAAAATCTGCCCGTTGAAGAGATAGGCTGATTTTCAAAAGACACTTGTGTTTGTTGGCTTGTCTTTTCTTGGTCTTCAATCTTGAGATGTAGACCTTTCCTCGTATTAAATGAATGTGCAGCTTTCAGGTTCTGATACAAGGTGCAGTGCTTCTCATTGGTTTATTCCTTTTGCACGCTTCGGGACGAGCAATTTAAGACTGCAAAGACATGGAAGTATTACTTATTTAAGTAATGTTCTTGACTTTCGTCAGGCAACGGATTCATTTCGATTAACTCGTCTTGGCTCGCTATTTCCCAGGTGACTTGAATTTGCTCCAATCATTTGAAGACTTATCATCACTTTCAACTTATGACTTGGCTCCTTGAGTTGACTTAGATCGACATTTCACACAACTTCTCGGTGATACATCTTGATCAAGTTCTTGATTTCCCTTCTTGGCCACACTCAACTGTTTCCACAGTGAGTCTTCACTCGATCTTGATTGACTTCTTGTATTTCGTGCATAGCCGACTTGAATCGGCTTTTCCACCTATCTATTACAATGAAAATTACAAGGAAAATGGAGTGCCAACTTTCTAGTTTAAGTTTTACATGACATTTTTCAAAATCTATAAAATAAATTTCCAAATAGGAATAGCAAGGTCTCTTGCCTCCAATTTAAGAAACCGAGGAGAAGGTAAAGAAAATGATGATGATGATGATGTAATCATGTACTCTCCTTTTACCCGGATATTCGCCCGATGTCTACGAGAATGGAGAGCATGGAAGCTAGATCACTCAAGGGTTCGATTCACTCACTCGAGTTCATAGAAGAAGAAGAAGAGTTGATATGACTTCTTGGTGTTGCAAGCTCGATGTGCCCTTGACGAAGACAATCGCATGGATATCCTCCGCATCATAAAGGCGGATGAAAAGGATAAAAAGTTACGAGCCCGAAATCACTGGAAAATTCAAAAATATGTGAATTCACAGGCTCTCCAGGTCACACTCACACACATCTCAATGTGCTCTCGAGAAAGTGATGAGTATCCCACCGCAGTGAGAAGTTAGATATGCGGGAGGCCGTGTGAGGGAATCCAAAGCCATCCATGAACAAAAGTTGTTAGAAGGTCGGAAGAGTCATCTCAATCTCTCTCCGACACCGATCCCGGGAGTGGCGCAGCACATTGCATCGATTGTTCTTTGCAGCCCACGCCCCCGTACATTCGAGAGGATGGATCCAAGGGAATTAGCGATGAAGTTGGGAATTTGGGCACCAAACCGAGCTAACCCCTAAAGAAGGTGTTTTACCCCACTGCATCGGTCACTCAATCGCAAGCTGGGGGAAGCTCTCTCCACCACGGCGGGGTTGGAGGTTGTTGTGGAAGACTCAACCATGAAGCAAGGAGGCGAAGTCGAGAAAGAACATGAACCTCAGCAGAGTGACATTGACGAAGCTCGGACAATTGAGTTTGTCCCAGCTGAAGTATCAGCTGCTTTGAAGGCTAATGACGTTGTTCTCGGTCAAAGGCACATGATGGTGATGCCCCGTGAGTTAACACTCTGGGCATAGAAAGTGCAATCCAAGGAGTTGAGACTCCTATGGATGCCAATTTAGAAGACCCTAAGACAGTTGTGACTGTCGAAGGGAATATAGAAGACCCTAAGACAGTTGAGAGCCGAATGGAACATCAAGGCCTCGCAGGGGGTAGTGAAGGACCAAGGGAGGTTGAGACTTCCCGGGCACAGTCAAGAAACTTAACATTCCTCCTCGGAGATGAAGACTCGATGCGTACGGGGAGATAAGCGCACTTCATGATTCCCAGGAAAACATAGACACATCCTTTTTGGGATCAGAAGATGAAGCTGAGTCCACTCCACTTGCAGATCCTATGGACCCAGCTGAGGATGTTCTCAAGACTAAGAGCCAAATAAGTGAGAAATTGGCTCGCACGAAGTTCAACTTTGATGATAAGCTGATCCACGAGTCTCATCATCATCCGATGACGCTGATGATGCAGCAGAGAAACATGTAATTCATTTAGGGAAATCTACTGAGACCGAGGAAGCTATTAAGACAACTGAGGCTCAGTCAGCTGGGCAACACATTCCAAAAGCCCCAGTTGGAACCGAGTCATCTATGCAGCTCCCACAGTGCGCGGTATTTGATCGACTCCACCGGCTCCGTCGCAGCTCCCACAATTTGTGACAAATGCCAATGAAGCCATTGCAGTTGAGCCAAACAAAGCTGAGTCATCGCAAGCACAAACTTCACAAACCATCCCTTATGTGCGAGATGATGCCTTTCAAGAGATGTTTCAATTTACTAAAATCCTGCCTGAACTAGATGAAGAGACAACTGCTAAACAAAGGAGATTCACTGTCAGAGAAGATCCCTTAATTCCTACCGACACTATTGTCCCAGCACCTTTTGATTTCGATGCAGAATGGCCTGCAACTGAATCAGGTGAGACAACTGAGATTTGTGAGGTCTTCAAGAAGATTTGTGAAGAGACTGAGAAGATCAAACAATACCAGGCCTCACTGGACCTAAGACTGGACAATAGGGATGCCACTCTCACAGCAGACTTGAGAGGGATTGTGGTACAGATCAGGGAGTGGTCTCAATAGTAGACTGCCATGTGACTCGAGCAAGTTTGTTATTTCAAGGCGCTATATGGAAGAGTGCTCGTGTGGAGTGTTGACAACACATTAATTAGGCAACGGATGCAGGAATACATCGAAAGGTTACACGAGTCTCACAAAACTGAAATGGAGTTGCCGCAACAATTTCAAAAGAAATAAATTATGCGACTTGAGAATGCTATGAATGACAAATTCAGCCTACTCATGGCTGAAATGAAGTTAGTGACAGCCGAGTCCAAGGCAACTCGCTCAGAATTTCGAGCAGCATATAACGCAGCCGACTCTAAACAGAACTCAGCAATAAGGAGGCTAGATTTCATGCTCGCAGGCATGTTCCATGGAGTCCCTCTCACATTTGATGATGCTAAAAGGGGGAAGAGGAGCTCCTCAAGGGATCAAAAGAAGAACAATTGAAGAAAAATGCAGCTGAGAAGAAAAGTTCAGCTAAGAAGAAGGGTAAAGCAGCTGAGGGGTAAAGTTCGAAGGATCTGACTTTGATGATATCGGAAACCCCCCAGCAAGGTCATGTTACTGCCTCCATCTTGAGCAAACTCCCTGTAACCCTACCTATTGAGCACTCTGCCGTGTCAACGGCAGAGAAAGGGAAGATTATTAAAGAAGGGTTTGAGGAGTTCTCTAAAAAGCAAGATGCTCGAGTTCGGGAAGTGTTGAAACAATATGGTGGTATTCCAGCAGAATAAGATCAAGATGCCATACCTGATGATGGTTCTGAGCCTAGATCAGTTGATGAATTCAAAACACTCGAATTAGAAGGCTACTTCCAAGGAATGGCTCTGGCTCAAGCATGAGATTTGTATTGGGAAAAAGGTCTAGCTTTATGTCAAGTGAAGTTTAGTGATCTTCAGCGACCACTCATTTGAAAGCGTAAGACTCGGTCAAAGATACACCCGAGAGCGGAGGAAGAGCTGAGTCAAGTAGAGGTAGAGCTGAGTCAGGCAGAGGAAGAAGTGGTGGTGGAAAAGGTTCCCTACCTCGACCAAAACCAAAAGATGTTGAATATGTAGATGCTGACAAGAAACGCTCGATCTACTGGGATGGATATGATCAATTAGCCAACCTAGAAGTGGAAAGGAAGAATGCTGAGACAGTAAGGAGACAAGAAGAAGAAAATGATAGGCAAACTCGTGAATGGCTAGCGAGGAAGCAAAGGGATGATGCTTCCAAACAAGCCTATGAAAAGAAGAAAAATGAAGAAGCTGGAAGGAAGAAAAGAATAACTGAAGAAGACAGAATTAGAGAAGAAGAAGAAGAATCAAGAATGAAGCAACGAAGACGTTGAAGTGTTGCTGCAAACCCCTTCATGTATTTTTATAAAAATACATTCATGTAAGTCTTCTATAATATACTTAGTGAACTTTTCTGTAATTTTTCACTTTGTATGAACTCTTGTATCTTATCTTAGAGATGTATATTGCTCTGATAAAGAATGTTATAATACCAAATGTAAACAGTCGTGCAAAGGACAAGAATGCTATGATCAATAAAATGATCTATTTCAAGCATACATTCTTTATTACTGCATTGTCTGTATGTATCTTTGTTGTTTATGTTTTGTTGAATTTATTTAAGTTTTGGCATCATCAAAAAGACACTTGTGTTTGTTGGCTTGTCTTTTCTTGGTCTTCAATCTTGAGATGTAGACCTTTCCTCGTATTAAATGAATGTGCAGCTTTCAGGTTCTGATACAAGGTGCAGTGCTTCTCATTGGTTTATTCCTTTTGCACGCTTCTGGGACGAGCAATTTAAGACCTGGCAGCATGGAAGTATTACTTATTTAAGTAATGTTCTTGACTTCTGTGCAACGGATTCATTTCAGTTAACTCGTCTTGGCTACTGCCTATTTCCCCAGGTGACTGGAATTTGCTCCAATCATTTGAAGACTTATCAGTCACTTTCAACTTATGACTTGGCTCCTTGAGTTGACTTAGACTGACATTTCACACAACTTCCTCAGCTGATACATCTTCAGTCAAGTTCTTGATTTCCCTTCTTGGCCACACTCAACTGTTCCACAGTGAGTCTTCACTTCAGTCTTCAGTTGACTTCTTGTATTTCTAGGCATAGCCGACTTGAATCAGCTTTTCCAGCCCTATCTATTACAATGAAAATTACAAGGAAAATGGAGTGCCAACTTTCTAGTTTAAGTTTTACATGACATTTATCAAAATCTATAAAATAAATTTCCAAATAGGAACAGCAAGGTCTCTTGCCTCAAATTTAAGAAACTAGAGGAGAAGGTAAAGAAAATGATGATGATGATGATGTAATCATGTACTCTCCTTTTTACCCAGATATTCAGCGATGTCTACGAGAATGGAGAGCATGGAAGCTAGATCACTCAAGGGTTCAGTTCACTCACTCTGAGTTCATAGAAGAAGAAGAAGAGTTGATATGACTTCTTGGTGTTGCAACTGTTCGACAGGCCCTTGACGAAGACAACTGCATGGATATCCTCCACATCATAAAGGCGGATGAAAAGGATAAAGCTGAAGAGCGAGCCCGAGCACCGGAAAATTCAAAAATATGTGAATTCACAGGCTCTCCAGGTCACACTCACACACATCTCAATGTGCTCTCAGAAAGTGATGAGTATCCCACCGCTGCAGCCGAGAAGTTAGATATGCAGGAGGCTGTGAGGGAATCCAAAGCCATCCATGAACAAAAGTTGTTAGAAGGTCCAGGAGAGTCATCTCAATCTCTCCTGCACACTGATCCTCTGGGAGTGGCGCAAAGACACATTGCATCGATTGTTCTTTGCAGACCACGCCCCTGTACATTCAGAGGATGGATCCAAGGGAATTAGCGATGAAGTTGGGAATTTGGGCACCCAAACTGAGCTAACCCCTAAAGAAGGTGTTTTACCCCACTGTCAGTCACTCAACTGGCAAGCCAGCTCAGGGGGAAGCTCTCTCCACCACAGCAGGGTTGGAGGTTGTTGTGGAAGACTCAACCATGAAGCAAGGAGGCGAAGTCGAGAAAGAACATGAACCTCAGCAGAGTGACATTGACGAAGCTCGGACAATTGAGTTTGTCCCAGCTGAAGTATCAGCTGCTTTGAAGGCTAATGACGTTGTTCTCACAGTCGAGGCACATGATGGTGATGCCCCGTGAGTTAACACTCTGGGCATAGAAAGTGCAATCCAAGGAGTTGAGACTCCTATGGATGCCAATTTAGAAGACCCTAAGACAGTTGTGACTGTCGAAGGGAATATAGAAGACCCTAAGACAGTTGAGACTGTCGAAGGGAACACTGAAGGCCTCGCAGGGGGTAGTGAAGGACCAAGGGAGGTTGAGACTTCCCTGGGTACAGGTCAAGAAACTCAGAACATTCCTCCTCTGGACAGCACTGATGCAGAACAGGAGATAAGCGCACTTCATGATTCCCAGGAAAACATAGACACATCCTTTTTGGGATCAGAAGATGAAGCTGAGTCCACTCCACTTGCAGATCCTATGGACCCAGCTGAGGATGTTCTCAAGACTAAGAGCCAAATAAGTGAGAAATTGGCTTGCACGAAGTTCAACTTTGATGATAAGCTGATCCACGAGTCTCATCATCATCCGATGACGCTGATGATGCAGCAGAGAAACAGGTAATTCATTTAGGGAAATCTACTGAGACCGAGGAAGCTATTAAGACAACTGAGGCTCAGTCAGCTGGGCAACACATTCCAAAAGCCCCAGTTGGAACCGAGTCATCTATGCAAGCTCCCACAGCTGCAGCTGTAACGACTCCACCAACTCCGTCGCAGGCTCCCACAGCTGTGACAAATGCCAATGAAGCCATTGCAGTTGAGCCAAACAAAGCTGAGTCATCGCAAGCATAAACTTCACAAACCATCCCTTATGTGCGAGATGATGCCTTTCAAGAGATGTTTCAATTTACTAAAATCCTGCCTGAACTAGATGAAGAGACAACTGCTAAACAAAGGAGATTCACTGTCAGAGAAGATCCCTTAATTCCTACCGACACTATTGTCCCAGCACCTTTTGATTTCGATGCAGAATGGCACGCAATCAATCGGTGAGACAACTGAGATTTGTGAGGTCTTCAAGAAGATTTGTGAAGAGACGAGAAGATCAAACAATACCAGGCCTCACTGGACCTAAGACTGGACAATAGGGATGCCACTCTCACAGCAGACTTGAGAGGGATTGTGGTACAGATCAGGGAGTGGTCTCAATAGTAGACTGCCATGTGACTCGAGCAAGTTTGTTATTTCAAGGCGCTATATGGAAGAGTGCTCGTGTGGAGTGTTGACAACACATTAATTAGGCAACGGATGCAGGAATACATCGAAAGGTTACACGAGTCTCACAAAACTGAAATGGAGTTGCCGCAACAATTTCAAAAGAAATAAATTATGCGACTTGAGAATGCTATGAATGACAAATTCAGCCTACTCATGGCTGAAATGAAGTTAGTGACAGCCGAGTCCAAGGCAACTCGCTCAGAATTTCGAGAAGCATATAACGCAGCCGACTCTAAACAGAACTCAGCAATAAGGAGGCTAGATTTCATGCTCGCAGGCATGTTCCCTGGAGTCCCTCTCACATTTGATGATGCTAAAGGGGGAAGAGGAGCTCCTCGAGGATTAAAAGAAGAACAATTGAAGAAAAATGCGGTGAGAAGAAAAGTTCAGCTGAGAAGAAGGGTAAAAAGCGGTGAGGGGTAAAGTTGAAGGATCGACTTTGATGATATCGGAAACCCCCCAGCAAGGTCATGTTACTGCCTCCATCTTGAGCAAACTCCCTGTAACCCTACCTATTGAGCACTCTGCCGTGTCAACGGCAGAGAAAGGGAAGATTATTAAAGAAGGGTTTGAGGAGTTCTCTAAAAAGCAAGATGCTCGAGTTCGGGAAGTGTTGAAACAATATGGTGGTATTCAGTGAGAATAAGATCAAGATGCCATACACGATGATGGTTACGAGCCTAGATCGAGTTGATGAATTCAAAACACTCGAATTAGAAGGCTACTTCCAAGGAATGGCTCGCTCAAGCATGAGATTTGTATTGGGAAAAAGGTCTAGCTTTATGTCAAGAAGTGAAAAGCAGCTAGATCTTCAGTGACCACTCACCGAAAGCGAAGACTCGGTCAAGATACACCCAGAGGCAGAGGAAGAGCTGAGTCAAGTAGAGGTAGAGCTGAGTAAGGCAGAGGAAGAAGTGGTGGTGGAAAAGGTTCCCTACCTCGACCAAAACCAAAAGATGTTGAATATGTAGATGCTGACAAGAAACGCTCGATCTACTGGGATGGATATGATCAATTAGCCAACCTAGAAGTGGAAAGGAAGAATGCTGAGACAGTAAGGAGACAAGAAGAAGAAAATGATAGGCAAACTCGTGAATGGCTAGCGAGGAAGCAAAGGGATGATGCTTCCAAACAAGCCTATGAAAAGAAGAAAAATGAAGAAGTTGGAAGGAAGAAAAGAATAATCAAGAAGAAGGCAGAATTAGAGAAGAAGAAGAAGAATCAAGAATGAAGCAACGAAGCGTTGAAGTGTTGCTGCAAACCCTTCATGTATTTTTATAAAAATACATTCATGTAAGTCTTCTATAATATACTTAGTGAACTTTTCTGTAATTTTTCACTTTGTATGAACTCTTGTATCTTAGCTTAGAGATGTATATTGCTCACGATAAAGAATGTTATAATACCAAATGTAAACAGTCGTGCAAAGGACAAGAATGCTATGATCAATAAAATGATCTATTTGAAGCATACATTCTTTATTACAGCATTGTCTGTATGTATCTTTGTTGTTTATGTTTTGTTGAATTTATTTAAGTTTTGGCATCATCAAAAAGACACTTGTGTTTGTTGGCTTGTCTTTTCTTGGTCTTCAATCTTGAGATGTAGACCTTTCCTCGTATTAAATGAATGTGCGGCTTTCAGTTACGTCAAGGTGCGAGTGCTTCTCATTGGTTTATTCCTTTTGACGCACGCGACGGGACGAGCAATTTAAGACTGGCGACATGGAAGTATTACTTATTTAAGTAATGTTCTTGACTTCTGTGCAACGGATTCATTTCAGTTAACTCGTCTTGGCTACTGCCTATTTCCCCAGGTGACTTGAATTTGCTCCAATCATTTGAAGACTTATCAGTCACTTTCAACTTATGACTTGGCTCCTTGAGTTGACTTAGACTGACATTTCACACAACTTCCTCAGCTGATACATCTTCAGTCAAGTTCTTGATTCCCTTCTTGGCCACACTCAACTGTTCCACAGTGAGTCTTCACTTCAGTCTTCAGTTGACTTCTTGTATTTCCAGGCATAGCCGACTTGAATCAGCTTTTCCAGCCCTATCTATTACAATGAAAATTACAAGGAAAATGGAGTGCCAACTTTCTAGTTTAAGTTTTACATGACATTTATCAAAATCTATAAAATAAATTTCCAAATAGGAACAGCAAGGTCTCTTGCCTCCAATTTAAGAAACCAGAGGAGAAGGTAAAGAAAATGATGATGATGATGATGTAATCATGTACTCTCCTTTTTACCCAGATATTCAGCGATGTCTACGAGAATGGAGAGCATGGAAGCTAGATCACTCAAGGGTCCAGTTCACTCACTCTGAGTTCATAGAAGAAGAAGAAGAGTTGATATGACTTCTTGGTGTTGCAACTGTTCGACAGGCCCTTGACGAAGACAACTGCATGGATATCCTCCGCATCATAAAGGCGGATGAAAAGGATAAAGCTGAAGAGCGAGCCCGAGCACTGGAAAATTCAAAAATATGTGAATTCACAGGCTCTCCAGGTCACACTCACACACATCTCAATGTGCTCTCAGAAAGTGATGAGTATCCCACCGCTGCAGCCGAGAAGTTAGATATGCAGGAGGCTGTGAGGGAATCCAAAGCCATCCATGAACAAAAGTTGTTAGAAGGTCCAGGAGAGTCATCTCAATCTCTCCTGCACACTGATCCTCTGGGAGTGGCGCAAAGACACATTGCATCGATTGTTCTTTGCTGCGCCCACGTCCCCGTACATTCGGGAGGATGGATCAAGGGAATTAGCGATGAAGTTGGGAATTTGGGCACCCAAACTGAGCTAACCCCTAAAGAAGGTGTTTTACCCCATCGGTCACTCGGGCAAGCCACTCGGGGAAGCTCTCTCCACCACAGCAGGGTTGGAGGTTGTTGTGGAAGACTCAACCATGAAGCAAGGAGGCGAAGTCGAGAAAGAACATGAACCTCAGCAGAGTGACATTGATGAAGCTCGGACAATTGAGTTTGTCCCAGCTGAAGTATCAGCTGCTTTGAAGGCTAATGACGTTGTTCTCACAGTCGAGGCACATGATGGTGATGCCCCGTGAGTTAACACTGCGGGCATAGAAAGTGCAATCAAGGAGTTGAGACTCCTATGGATGCCAATTTAGAAGACCCAAGACGATTGTTGTATTTGTCGAAGGGAATATAGAAGACCCTAAGACAGTTGAGGCGTCGAAGGAACATCAAGGCCTCGCGGGGGTAGTGAAGGACCAAGGGAGGTTGAGACTTCCTGGAGTGCAGTCAAGAAACTCAGAACATTCCTCCTCGGACAAAGACGATGCGAGCGAGGAGATAAGCGCACTTCATGATTCCCGGAAAACATAGACACATCCTTTTTGGGATCGGAAGATGGTGAGTCCACTCCACTTGCGAGATCCTATGGACCCGGTGAGGATGTTCTCAAGACTAAGAGCCAAATAAGTGAGAAATTGGCTCGCACGAAGTTCAACTTTGATGATAAGGCGATCCACGAGTCTCATCATCATCCGATGACGCCGATGATGCAGCGAGAGAAACGGGTAATTCATTTAGGGAAATCTACTAAGACCGAGGAAGCTATTAAGACAACTGAGGCTCAGTCAGCTGGGCAACACATTCCAAAAGCCCCAGTTGGAACCGAGTCATCTATGCAGGGCTCCGCGGCCTCTACGGAATGATCGATAGATAGGGTGAGAGAGCGAGTCAAGTCGGCTATGCCAAGAAATACAAGAAGTCAATCAAGACTAAATTGAAGACTCCGTTGTGTGTCAGCTGAGTATGGCCTAGAAGGAAGTCAAGGACTCGACTGAAGGTGTGTTAGCTGAGGAACAGCTGTGAGAAGAGTTAGTCAAGTCAACTCAAGGAAGCCAAGTCTCAAGTTGAAGTGACAGTTAAGTCATCCAAAGTCTGGAGTTGACTCAAGTCACTTGGGGATTAAAAGACAGCAGTCAAGTCAAGACAACTGAGTTAGATCCGTTGATGAAAGTAAAGAATGTTACTCAGAATAGTAACATGCCAGAGTTATCAGAAGTAAAATGTTAGTCCCAGTTATGTGCAATAGGAATAAACCAAAGGAAAACACTGCACCATGTGTCAGATAAGCTGCAATGCTGCAAGACATTTAATACGAGGATATGTCAACATAAAGGACTGCAGACAAGACATGTCAACGAACACAAGTGACATTTGAAATTAGCATATCTCTTAAACGGAGAAAATTTCAAAAGTGCACTATAAAAGGCTGAGGAATTTATTGAGAAGAGGTTACCTTGTGAACCTGAACCACGAACAAGCAAGCAATATTCAAGCATTTTAACTTGCAATATTCTCAAGAACATTCAAGCAAATCCTCAAGCCTGAAACTCGAAGGAAATCGATCCAACACAAGCTGTGAAGGAAAGACAACTTCAAACCTATCAAAGAAGAAACTTTTGAAGAATCAAAAGGGGTCTACTTTCCAAGGAGGATTGTAGGAAGGTTCAAGGTCAAACCAGTATCAAGTTATTGGAGGGCTTCTTGATCAAATCCAAGAGCTTGAGAAGTGAGCTGAAGTAGCAAGGCAGCTGCCCTATGAAGAAGCTGAGTCGCACGAGAAGCCATCTGTGTGATCAAGGCTGTCTCTTGACTGTTCACCACGTTGTAAACTGACCTGTTACATAGTGGATTCCTCTAGGAGTTGGAGAAAAGAGGACTAGAAGAATTACCCCATCTTCGAACCTCTATAAAAATATTTGTGTCATTTGTTTTCAACACATTTACTTTCTTGCATACTTACATCATATATGTTGTTACAATCATATTTGCTATCCAACTGATTAATAACCAAGTGCTAAAAATCAAGTGTTAAAACAAACTTAAAACAAATTAAGGGTGTTAAGTCTTCCGCTGATAAAAGCAAACCAGTCAAGTTAAGTTTAGGTTAAACAACCGAGTTATTCTATCAACAGTTCTATCAAGTCTGTTGAGTGGCTAACTTACCTAAATAACCAACTTAGCTGTCCCTCAAGGACACATCTGTTTGAGTCAACTCTGTTGTAATTTTAAAAGGACTAAAATCAAAAAGTTGGTGATGTTGACCTTTCCTCGTAATAATGGCATTTCAGCATTTGCAGGCGTCTGACACAAGGTGCAGTGTTTCCCATTGGTTTATTCCTTTTGCACAATTCTGGGACAAAAACTTTAGACCTGGTAGCTTTGACATATTACTATATTGAGTAATATTCTTGACTTTAATCAACGAATCTAAGTCAGTTGTCTTGATTAGACTGCTGCCTCTACCCACGTGACTTGAGTCTGCTCCAATCATTTGATTGACTCAACTGTCACTTCAACTTGTAGACTTGGTTTCTTGAGTTGACTTGACTGACACTTCTTACAGCTGTTCCTCAACTGACTCTTCTTCAGTCGAGTTCTTGTTTTCCTTCATAGCCTTACTCGGTGACACACAACAAAGTCTTCACACAGTCCGCGGTTGACTTCTTGTATTCTTTGACATAGCTGACTTGACTCAGTTTTTTCAGTCCTATTTATTACAATACAGATTACAAGGAAAATGGGGTGCCACCTTCCTAGTTTAATTTTGACATGGTATCATCAAAATCTATCTAATAAATTTCCTAACAATTTCCCCTTTTTTGATGATGTCAAAACTTAAATAGATAAGTAAACAGCAAAAAGCTATACAAGCAGTGCAGTAACAAAGAATGTATGCCTGAATGAATCATTTTATTGGTCATAGCATTCTTATCCTTTACAAAGCTATTTACAAAGATTTTCCTATACAAAGCTACTATAAATCAGTACAGAATGTATCTAAGCTAAGTTACAAGGAAATTTACAGAGCTTATTACAGAAGACTTATATTGAAATGTATTTACACAAAAATACACGAAGGGGTTCGCAGCACACTTCAACGCCTTTGTTACTTCCTCCTCTCTCTTCTTTAGCTCTTCTACGATCTTCATCATCAACTCTTTTTCTCTTCTTCTCATCTTCTTCCCTTTTCTTTTTCTCATACGCTCACTTTGCAGCAGGGTCATCCCTTCGCTGCCTTTCTTCCAATTCGCGAGTTGCTCTGGCACTTTCTTCTGCCATCCTTTTCTTGGCTTCTTCAATTTTATGAGCAGCTTCTAAGTTTGCAAGATGGTCATGCCTCAAAGACTGATATGTGATTCCCCTTTTCTCATGATCCACAAAAGTGACATCTTTTGGCCTTGGCCGAGATTGAGAACTTCTTCCAGTGCCACTTTGTCTTCCCTTTTTTGACTCAACTGTCACTTCAACTTGTAGACTTGGCTTCTTGAGTTGACTTGACTGACACTTATTACAGCTGTTCCTCAGCTGACTCTTCTTCAGTCGAGTTCTTGTCTTCTTTCATAGCCTTACTCAGCTGACACACAACAAAGTCTTCACACAGTCCGCAGTTGATTCTTGTATTCTTTGACATAGCTCACTTGACTTAGTTTTTTCAGTCTTATTTATTACAATACAGATTACAAGAAAAATGGGGTGCCAACTTCCTAGTTTAATTTTTACATGGTATCATCAAAATCTATCTAATAAATTTCCTAACAATTTACCCTTTTTTGATGATGTCGAAACTTAAATAGATAAGTAAACAGCAAAAAGCTATACAAGCTTTTCAGTAACAAAGAATGTATGGCTGAATGAATCATTTTATTAGTCATAGCATTCTTGTCCTTTACAAAGCTATTTATAGAGATTTTCCTATACAAAGCTCTATACTATACATCAGTACAGAATGTATCTAAGCTAAGTTACAAGGAAATTTACAGAGCTTATTACAGAAGACTTATATTGAAATGTATTTACACAAAAATACATGAAGGGGTTCGCAGCACACTTCAACGCCTTTGTTACTTCATCCTCTCTCTTCTTTAGCTCTTCTACGATCTTCATCATCAACTCTTTTTCTCTTCTTCTCATCTTCTTCCCTTTTCTTTTTCTCATACGCTCATTTTGCAGCAGGGTCACCCCTTCGCTGCCTTTCTTCCGATTCGCGAGTTGCTCTGGCGCTTTCTTCTGCCATCCTTTTCTTGGCTTCTTCAATTTTATGCGCAGCTTCTAAGTTTGCAAGATGGTCATGCCCAGCACAGTATGTGATTCCCCTTTTCTCAGGATCCACAAAAGTGACATCTTTTGGCCTTGGCCGAGATTGAGAAATTCTTCCAGTGCCACTTTGTCTTCCCTTTCTTGACTCTTCTCCTCTTCCTTTGAGAGAATACTGCATAGGAGCCTTGGATTTTCCAGCTGAGTGACTGCTAGTATTCTGCTGCTTCTCATTCGTGTTGCATACCTCCAAGAATTTTTCCCAGTACAACTCCCAGGCTTGAGTCAAAAGTCGTTCCTCCGAAGTAGCCTTCAACTTCCAGAGTTTGAAATTCTTCCATAGATCTGGGCTCAGATCCGACATCCAGCATTACTTCTCTAGGGGGCTCTATCATAGCATTATCTAATCCAGATGGGAGACCACCTTGCTCTTTTAAAAGTTCTTCCACTCGTGCTAACGTATCCTCAGCTACCTTCTCAAATGCAGCTTCGATGACCTTTCTCTTATATTTCATGGACACGACAACTTTTTCAATTGGTAAGTTCAAGGGTAGCTTGCTGAGAATCTCAATTGTGACTTGATCTAGTTGTGGGGTTTCAGCGTACAACAACTTCATATCCTTCGAACTTCTTTCCCCCTCAGCTTTGTCACTTCCTTTCATTTTCTCTTCCGTCAATCCCTTAAGGGACTCCTCTCCCACCTTTTTGGCATCATCACCAAAATAAAGAGGTATCCCAGGGAACAAACTACTGAGGATGAAGTCCAATCAGCTGTTAGTCGACTTGTGCTTGGAGTCCTTTTGCATCATACGCCTTCGAAATTCGAGCGTGTGGCCTTGGGCTCACATTTTATTCTATCTTCATTTCAGCCATGAGAAGACTCGAATTTTTCATTCATGTTGTTCTCGATTCTGGAAATCTCATTCTTGTGGAAATGATGTAGCAACTCCATATCCGACTTATGGGACTATTCAATCCTGGCAATATACTCCTTCATTCTCTGTTGGTACATGGAATTATCTGCACTCTATACGAGCATCTTTGCAAAAAGAGCTTTGAAATATCGGACTGCTTTCTGCTTTCGCATGGCGATTTTTCTTTGTTGAGCCCATTCCCTTATTCTCACTATAATACCTCTCAAATCAATTTGTGTGAGTGGTGTCTCTATTGTGGGGACGTATGTCGAGAGGCTTGATGATGTGATCCATCTTCTCAATCTCTTCGCAGATTTTCTTGAAGACTTCGTGAACTTATCACGTTAGATTCGCTACCGGCCACTCTGCGTCAAAGTTGAAGTTTCTTTGGTACGATCGTAATACGTGGTAATAACTAGCTCTTCCGTCTTGTATATTTCCTCAATTCAAGAATCGATTCTTCCTCCAATTGAGGCATATTCTTCGAGAATGAGAATATACCAATAAACACATCATCGCGCACAATAGGGATCTCTTGAGTTTGTGGTGCTCTGCGATGATTTAGCTCTTGTGCCTCACCTGCGGCAACTTCATTGGCGGATGTCATAGGCATTTTGTGGGAGCCTGTGGTGGGTGGAGCCGTAGGGGCGTTCTGCTGCTTTTGTGGGAGCTCGCGGTGACTCTTTCAATCTGGAGCATTTATTGGTGTTTGCTCGGTGACCGAACCTCAACTATCTTAACAACTTCTACGGTCTCGGTGTTTTCTTCTAAATGAATAATCGGTTCTCTTTGTATCATCGGTGTCATCGAAGGATGATGAGACCCGAGGTGTTGGCTCATCATTGAAAAACCTCATAGGAGCCGTCTTCTCACCGACTTGGCTCGGGTTTTGAGAACATCTTTAGATGTGTCCGTTCTTTGGATTTTTATGAAGAGTGGACTCAACTTCATCTTCCAATCCCAGAAATGAAGTATATATATTCTCTTGGGAGTCATGAAAAGCGCTTATCTATTTTATCCGCATCAACGCCTTCAATGTCGAGAAATGTTCGATCATCTTTACCCTTACCGGGGAAGTCTCAATCTCCATTGGGTTTTTATACCCGGCCGGTCTCCTTCTTTGCACAAGGCCTTCGACATTCCCTTCAACTGTCTCAACTGTCTTAGGGTCTTCAATTATCCCTTCGATAGACATAGTTGTCTTAGGGTATTGGACATTGGCATCCACAGGAGTCTCAACTCCTTGGATTGCACTTTCAGAGCCCAGAGTGTTAACTCCATAGGGCTTCACCATCCTTTGCCTCGATTGCGGCAAGAAAGATCATTCGACCTTCAATGCGGTGACATCTCAATTTGAAATAGACCTAACTGTTTGAGCGTCGTTAATGTCATTCTGCTCTTCTGTGTTTTTCTCAACTTCGCCACCTAACTCCATTAATTTATCTCTCACACCAACCTCTAACCCAGCTGTGGTGGAGAGAGTTTCTCCCTCAGCTGGCGCACCAGCCGAGTGAATGATAATGGGGTTACTCTTCTCCAGAGATGTGGCTTCTATTCCCCATGAGTGTTGAGCCGCAAGGGCAGGTGTGTTAACACATTCATCAGGGGTTGGCTTAGCTTGGGTGCCCAAATTCCCAGCTTCATTGCCGATTCCCTGTGAGCCATTTGGTGAGTGCACAGGGGATGTGGTGGCAGCTATGGTTGTTGCAATCTACTGCGCCACTCCCAATGGATTAGTCTGAAGAAGAGTTTGGGAGGACTCTCCTGGACCTTCAAGTAAACTTTGCTCTTGCATGGCTCTGGATTCCATCAAAGCTTTCTGCAATTCTGACTTCTCTAATGCAGCAGCTGGATCCATATCTTCATCACTGTTAGTAGACTCATGTATATGCTCATAAGTCCCAGTCTACTGACATATCTTGGATTTCTCCAAGGCTCTAGCCTGCTCTTGATTTCTCTCATTTTCTTCCTCCTTAAGTATGCGTAGGATGTCCAAGCAATTTTCTTCATTTAGAGCAGATGGGACATCTGGAACAACAAGGAATCGGAGAAGCTCTTCTTCCTTCTCGATGAACTCAGGATGAGTGAACTGCAGCCTTGAATGATCTAACTTCCATGCCGTCCATTCTCGTAATCTTCTTTGAATGTCAGGGTAAACAGGAGAGTACATGATTAAGTCATCATCATCATCTTCTTCATCACCAGTCTCCTAAATGGGGGATAAGGGACCTTGATCCTCCTCAGACTCTGATGCGTCTGTCCGGGGAGGTGAGACAATATTTTCTTGCCCAGGTTTTGTTGTCTCAGCTGCTTCTAATTCCTCAGTTGTTTGCCGCACAACTGATTCTTCTTGATCCGCTGCCGATCATCATCAACGATCTTCTCGGTACATCAACAACATCGAGATCGCTTCTTCCCGAGCATCGCGATCCGATTTCTTTTTAAGCTAAGAGTGGATTCATTGTCTTCTTAAGCTCGGAATGTCTGTACAACCGTCTTCTCTTGGATGGAATCAGGGGAACCTCTGGTTCAACACTTTTAGGTTCCTCAAACGTGAAAGCTTTTGGATTTTTCTTAAAGGCAATAGCCTTTCTTGACTTGGCAGTCCTCTTATTATTCACGATAGGGGAGGGAATTTGGGGTACCTCTGCTATCTCTGTTGGGGCAGGAGTCTTGACTGCGTGGGCAGGAGCTTTGGACTTGGCTGCGGGAGCAGGTGCTTTCTTTGTTTTAGCTGTGGGGGCAGGGGTAGGCTTGGATACCACAATTTTTATCTTGGATGGAGGGTCTGTTTGTGTCTTTGGGATCGGTGATTTCCCCACTCAGTATCGACCTTTCTAGCATAAGCCTTCTTCTAGGCTCCAGAAGGATTTGCCTTGAACATTTTCTTGTTGACATGGAAGGGTTTGCCATGGCGGAGAGAAATACCCTTCACCTCCATCAGATGGCCAATTACCAGGCCATAACCCAAGGAACATCCAAAGGATCCATCTTCCTTGTAGGTTACATTCAAAGACATTCGGCAAATTTGGTGAAAAACGAACTCAAATTGATTGACTTTCTTCTTTTGCATGATCGCAGACATCACGATCAGCTTAGTTTTGGACAGCTGATTGAAGCTTCCAAACTTCATGTCCACACATTTCGAGACAACATCCATCATCTTATGGTAGTAATCCTTCAAAAAGTCTTTCTTGGTTGTATACACAACCTACGCAGCACACTCCGGCTTGGAAACTTCTTTCCAAGCTGCAAATAAGTCGACATTTTTCTCAGCGAAGTCCTTTAACCCCTCCGCGGGGAAGAAACAGTGCTCAGCAATGTCTTTTGCATTGAGTTTGATGACCTTGTTGTGGATGGAAGACTTGATTTTATCGTCCTGCACCTTTGCATTCACATAGAACATAGCTACCTCTTCAAGGTACGTGTGTGTGAACTACATCATCAGAAAGTCCTTCAGCCCAGACTTCTCCAATTTTTCAGCTTTTTTCTTGACCAATGCATCATCCACGCCCTGTTTGATAATGCCTTCAAAATCCACTGAAGCACCAGTGTGGATTTGCTTTGAGAGCTTCACGAAATCATAAGTTGGGGCCATTTTCAGATGAGTTTACTGATTAAAACACGAGAGAAAATGTTTTTGTTTCCTTGAAGATGAATAATTTCACGTGACGAGAGAAAAAGGTGAAGTTTTATTTATAAGGGAAGTGAAAGGATGGTTTTTGGATTTTGAAATTTTTGATCGAGAACAACGGCTAAGATTAGAACTTCAAAATTGCATTTAATTCCCGCATTAAATGCAACATTTATATCCAATCATATGGTTTATTGTGCGGCTTTTTTTTGTGGACCGTCATTATTCTACCGACGTCATTAAAAACACTCCCGCTTACTTTAAACGACTACGTTTTTGTCACTTAGCTCATAAATGATTCAGTTTTTTTCCAAAGTGACTCAACTCTGCTTCTCTCTTCTCATGAAGTATCTCATTTGTCGATTAACTCGTCTGATTGACTTCTCGACCAGGTTATTTCGGTTGGTGAAATGTGAAACTTGCTCTTTTTCAATTTTTCATCTTCTTTCTCAAATTTGATTGAGTCTTTTGAGTTTCCTAACTAAGCTCAATTAGCACTAACTCATTTTTGAGCTCTTCAAATCTTGATTCACATAAAGGCTTTGTGAATATATCAGCTAATTGCTTGTCAGTTGAGATGTATTCCAAGGTGATGTCTTTCTTTTCAACATGATCACTTATATAATGATACCTGACATCGATGTGGTTTGTTCTTGAATACAATACTGGATTTCGAGTGATTGCAATGGCACTAGTGTTATCACACATAATTGGAATCTGTAGGTCCCAAGGGGTGTAAGTAAGGTTTAGAAGGGGGGGTTGAATAAACTTTACCAACTTTTCGATTTTAGTTCTTTTAAAATATTACAGAGTTAATATCACAGTTATGTCCTTTAGGGATAGCTAAGTTAGTTGACCAGCAGAGTTAGCAACTGAACAGACTCGATTGAGCTGTTGATAGAATAACTCAGCTGATTATTCTAAAGCTTAACTTGGCTGTGATGGGATTTTCAGCGGAAGACTCAACACCCTTGTATTAGATTTAACTTGTTTTAAACACTTGATTTAAGCACTTAGTTACTTATCAGTTGGATAGCAAATTATCAACAGATATAGAATGTGTATGCAGAAATAAAATGTTGAAATGTGAGTGACACAATAATTTTTATAGAGGTTCGAAGATGGGGTAATTCTTCTACTCCTCTCTTCTCCAACTCCTGGAGGAATCCACTAAGTAATGATCATAGTACAAAGTGGTTATCAGTCCAGAGACAAGTCTTGATCACACAGCTTACTTGCTCCTTTGGGACTCAGTCTGGAGATGCCTTGGTCACACAGTTGGCTTCTCGTCCGACTCAGCTTCTTCACAGGGCGGCTGCATTGCTACTTGAGCTCACTTGCTCAAGCTTCTTGGATTTGATCACGAAGCCCTCCAATAACTTGAGACTGGTTCAACCTTTAACCTTCCTACAATCCTCCTTGGAAAGTAGACCCCTTTTGCTTCTTCAAAAGTTTTCTCTTCAACAGTTTGAAGTTGTCTTTCCTTCACAGCTTAGTGTTGGATCGATTTCCTTCGAGATTTAGGTTTGAGGACTTTGCTTGAATAACTTGAGAATGTTTGCAGGTTATAGAATGAATAATACTCTTGCTTGATCGTGGATCAGGTATTCAAGGTAACCTTTTCTCAAAGTCCTCGGCCTTTTATAGTAAACTTTCAAAAATCTGCCCGTTGAAGAGATAGGCTGATTTTCAAAAATCACTTGTGTTCGTTGGCTTGTCTTTTGTCTTGGTCTTCAATCTTGAGATGTAGACTTTTCCTCATATTAAATGAATGATCAGCTTGTCAGAATCTGACACAAGGTGCAATGTGTCCCATTAGTTTATTCCTTTTGCACGCTTCTAGGACTGAGCACTGTTGGGAAATTAATATTTAGATTTTGATGAATGCCATGTAAAACTTAGAATAGAAAATTGGCACCACAGTTTTGTTGTAAAGTGCATTGTAATAGATAGGGCTGGTCGATTTGAGTTAAGTCGCTATGCTCGAACATGCAAGAGAAAATGGAGACCAAAAGAAAGACTCATTTGTGAGGCATTTGAGTGTGGCAAAGAAGAGAAGACGGGGGAACTCGACTCAAGGTGCAGGTGAGATGCAGCTAAGTGAAGGGTCAGTCTAGTCAACTCAAGATAGCCAAGTCTCAAGTTGAAGTGACAGATGAGTCATCCAATGATTGGAAGCTGACCCGAAGTCACCTGGGGAAGTCAAGGAAATGCAATCAAGTCGAGACAATCGAAAGAGATCCGTTGCCTACGAAGTCAGAGAATTACTTAAATAAGTAATACTTCCATCTTCGCCTTTCTTAAAGTGCTCAGTCCCAGAAGCGTGCAAAAGGAATAAACCAATGGGAAGCACTGCACCGGTGTCAGAACTCTGAAAAGCTGAAGAATCATTCATATGAGGAAATGTCAATTCCAAGGACTACAACAAGACAAGCCAACGACCAAAAATGTCTTTTGAAAATTAGTCTATCTTTCAACGGGCAAATTTTCAAAAGAACACTATAAAAGGCCGAGGAATCTATTTGAGAGGTAGTTGGTTACCTTGAAAGTCAAAAAAACAAATACGAGCAAGAAAAGCAATATATGTAACCAAAAATATTCTCAAATCATTCAAGTTCAATCCTCAAGCCTACACTACGAAGGAAATCAATACAACACTTACCTCGTGAAGGAAAAGACGACTTCAATCGGTTGAAGAGGAAACATTTGAAGAATCAAGGGGTCTACATTCCACGGAGGATTGTAGGAAGGTTCAAGGTCGAACCGGTCTCAAGTTTTGGAGGGCTTCGTGATCAAATCCAAGAAGCTTGAGCAAGTGGGCTGTAGTAGTAGCAAAGCAAAACCGCCTGTGCGGAAGGTGTTCGAGTCGTCACGAGAAGTCATTTGTGTAACCAAGGCATCTCTCAGATCGAGTCCCAAAGGATCAAGTCATTTGTGTGATCAAGACTTGCATCGATCTGGATCATTAACCACTTTGTATATTGATCAATACTTAGTGGATTACATTACGAAATTTATTGTTTAGATTTTGATGAATGCCATGTAAAACTTAGAATAGGAAGTTGGCACCCCATTTTTTGTTGTAAAATGCATTGTAATAAATAGGGCTGGCCAAGCCGAGTTAAGTCGCCACGCCCCAACATGCAAGAAGACAACCGGAGACTAGAAGGAAGACTCATTTGCTACCGTGAGTATGGCAAAGAATAGTAGACGGAACTCTATCGAAAAAGCGGTGAGATGCGGTGAGTGAAGTATCGATCAAGTCAACTCAAGAAAAGCCAAGTCTCAAGTTGAAGTGACGAAGAGTCATCCAATGATTAGAAGTGACTCTAAGTCAACCGGGAAAGCAAAGAAATGCATTCAAGTCGAGATAATCGTAAAAGATCCGTTGTACGTAAAATCAAGAGAATTACTTAAACAAGTAATATCTCCATATCACCTTTTCGGAGTGCTCGGTCCCAGAAGCGTGCAAAAGGAAGGAATGAACCAATGGGAAGCACTACATCGTGTCGAACTCGAAAAGGTGAAAGAAGAATTCATACGAGGAAATGGCAATTCCAAGGATCGCAACAAGACAAGCCAACGACGCAAGTGACTTTAAAAAATAAGCCTATCTCTTCAACGGGCAAATTTTTGAAAGATCACTATAAAAGGTCGAGGAGTTTATTTGAGAATATGAGACACAAATTCTGAGACTGAACCAAAAACGTTCAAGCAATTATTAGAAAATCAAACATTCTCAATCCTCAAGCCTACACTACGAAGAACATCAATCCAACACTCACTGTGAAGGAAAGATAACTTCAATCGGTTGAAGAGGAAAATCTTGAAAAATCAAGGGGTCTACATTCCAAGAAGGATTGTAGGAAGGTTCAAGGTCGAACCAAGTCTTAAGCTTTTGGAGGGCTTCATGATCAAATCCAAAGAGCTTGAGCAAGTGAGTTGTAGTAGCAAAGCAAAGCCGCCTGTGAAGAAGGCCGAGTCGTCACGAGAAGCCGGTTGAGTGATCAAGGCGTCTCGGCATCGAGTCCCAAAGGATCAAGTCATTTTGTGTGATCAAGACTTGTATCCGGACTATTACCACTTTGTATCTTGATCAATACCTAGTGGATTCCTCCAGGAGTTGGAGAAGAGAGGAGTAGAAGAATTACCCCATCTTCGAACCTCTATAAAAATTTCATTGTGTCATTTACATTTCAGCACTTTAATTCCTGCATCTTAACTGTTTAAATCTGCTGATAAATTTGCTATCCACTTGATAATTCACAAGTACTAAACCAAGCACTAAATCCTTGCTTAATCAAACTTAAGGGTGTTAAGTCTTCCGCTGAAAACAAAACCACAGTTGAGTTAATTTAGACCCAACAACTGAGTTATTCCATCAACAGCTCAGTTGAGTCTGTTGACAGACTAACTCTACTTATTAACTAAATTGGTTGTCCATCAAGGACACACCTGTGTAGTATTAACTCGAATACTTAAAAGGACTAAATCGAAAATTTGGTAAGGTTTATTCAACCCCCTTCTAAACCTTACACTAACACCCCTTGGGACCTACAAGTGGTATCGGAGCGGTTGGTTCATTGAACCCTCCCATGACCAGTTCTTGAACTAGATCTCCAAAATATTCAAAGTCCGCTTTAGTACTTAAACTCTCAAAACTCTTTCTATCATTAAAAGTTATTATCATGGAAGCAAATTTGACACGCATCCCTATGTTCACGAGTTGAAGAATTTGATGATTGGAAAATTCGTATGCAGGCTCATCTATCGGCATTACATGATGAGATGTGGATAGTGATAGAAGATGGGCCACCGCAAATCTTAAAGGTGAACATATTTGTAAGAAGAGAGCTGCGGTGAAGGAGAAGAGGATGTTGCTCCCGGACGTCATGGTTGAAAAACCAAGAAGCGAGTGGACAAATGATGAAGAAAAAAGATACAACCGGACAATGTAGCCAAGGACATCCTTTACAAAACCTTGGACAAAGCCATGTTCAATAAAGTCAAATCATGCAAAACGGCTAAAGAAATCGGGACAAGCTAACATTGATTTGTGAAGGCTCGGAGCAAATCAAAGAAAACAAATTATCGGTGGTATACGTAAATATGAGAACTTCAAAATGATCTCGGGAGAAAACCTGGATCAACTGGATGCTCGGTTCACGAAATCACCAATGAGCTATCGCACTTGGAAAGGAATATACACGAAGGAAATGTGTATGAAGATCCCAAAAAGTCTTCGGTGAATGGGAAATGAAGGTCATGGCACTAAGACATTCCATGGACCTATCAAAGACATCCAACCATGAATTATTCTCGAGACCTCAAAGCCTACGAGTTTGAGCGAGAAGAAAAGACGAGGAAAAACAGTTGTACCCAAAAAGCAGTGCTCTAATTGTTAAAGATGGGAAGAGAGCGAGGTCAAAGAAGTCATTGATCCGGAAGAAATAGCCACGATGGTTAAAAGATTCAACAAGTTCTTCAATAAGAACTACAAGAGAGGAAAGGACGAATCTTCTAGAAGACACTCGGCTCCCTCCAAATCAAGGGAAGATAGGCCAACCAAGAGAACGGATCATCAAAAAGTGAATATCAAAGGGGTGACAATCCAAGAATGGAAAGAGTGATCAAAAGGCTGAATATCTATCTGAACTGTAGACAACCAGGTCACTATGCCATTGATTGCTCATATCCTGTAGTTAACAAATACAGGAATGAAGAAGAAAGAAAGGTCTTGAGAGAAAGAAGACAAGAAAAGAAAAAGGCAATGATGGCTGCAGAGACTCTTTGAAACGCCAAGTCAAGAGAGACAATTTGATTGAGAGCATGTTGAAGCCGACTACTCAAGTGACGACGAAGAAGAAGCCCACGATCCGCTTGATGGCCAAGGAACAAGATCAACTGACCAAGAAGATGAGGTACACTCTAACTCATCAAACTCGGACTCTAGTGATAGTGATCGTGACACACACACTTCATCACCCACTGGTCTTTATGATTCATTAGGAAAAATGATGAAAGATTTTGAACACATTAAATCCTCACACACACTATTAAATGAGGAAAACAACCTACTCAAGAGTCAAAACTCAAAGTGACTAAGGAGCTAAGTACTCTAAGTCAAATAGTGATGAGAATGAAAGTTTAAAAATTTGAAAATGCTAAATTAATAGCGAAATTGCTGCTATCGAGAAGAGGAGAATGACCTCAAAAATGTCATTACCTCATTCACTAAGGCATCTAAATCATTGGATGATCTTATTATGAGTCAAAGAGAATGTGGAGACAAGACAGGGCTTAGGATTTAATTCCTCGTGCTATGTCAAACCTCAAAAGTAATTTTGGAAAAAGGATCTTCAAGCCACGAAGAGTCCGAAAAATCCAAAACTCTAAATGTTGCACACACATTCACTCCAAAGCACAATAACAAGCAAAGCTGGCCTTGGTTTTAAAGGAAAAGGAAAATGACCGGTTGAGTGTATTTGAAAGGACAAGCGATAAGAGATTCACGAGTTCCTCAACAAACTCCAAACAGAAAATACTCAGTAAAGAAGAAGCGAGCTACCAAAACCCCGAAGAAAATCCATAAAAGAAATACATATGATGGGAATGGTAGAAAATATCCAAGCCAAGTGATTGGAATAATGTAAACTATCGGATAGACTTATGGAATATAAGCCCAAATGGCAAAAGCCTAGAACTCAAGCAAAGGCCATTCCAAAAGTATAAGAGCTTTCATCAAAGACACGTATGCACCTAGGCACTACACTCGGAGACACCACAATTACCCAAAGAAGGCGATTGCTAAAACTTATACACAGGCATACAGACAAAAGAGACATTTGTATGAACCTAGAATCCCCAAGCAATTTGCCAGGATTAATTATGATTATGGCGATAGATGGCAACCCCCAGAGTCAAATCATTTGGCTATAAGTTGGTTGGATCATCTTACAATTCTAACCCCTCGGGACCGAGACAAGTATGGGTACCTAAAACTTAATTTCCTTGATTGCGGGTTCAAGGAGCAGTGAGTGCCAAGGAACCTGGTACATGGATAGTGGTCGCTCCGGACATATGACAGAAATAAGAAAAATCTGTCAAAATTCAAGGAAGTTAAAGGAGCAAAAGTCATATTTGGAGGAAATGAAGCTCTGGTGAAATAAGAGGCATTGGATCCATCAAGAGGAATGGATTAGAAATCACGAGATGTTGCATATGTTGAAGGACTCAACTTCAACTTATCGAGCATCGACCAACTCGTGACAAGGGCTACAATGTTGGATTCAACATGGGTGTATGCCAAATCAAGGATCTTGAATCAAATGAAGTTGTGTTGCAAGGATGCGAGACAAAAGAACATGTATGTAGTAGATTGGTCAACCGCTACACACAACACTGTCTATTAGCAAAAGCACATTTGAATCAAGTTGGTACGTGGCACAAAAATGAGTCACACGAATTTCAAAACGATTAACAAGCTTGCGTAAGTAGTCTTGTGGAAGGACTTCCGGACTCAGATACAAGAAGGAGAGTATATGTGATGCATGTCAAAAGGAAAACAAATCAAATCTTCATTCAAAGAAAAGACATGTTCATCTTCAACAAGAATATTGCATCGCTACACATGGATCTATTTGGCCCGGTGGAACCGGCCAAACATAAGTGGAAAGAAATACACCTTGGTGGGAGTAGATGACTACTCAAGATATACATGGACAATATTCATGTGTAAGAAGAAATAAACTCTACAAAAACTACCACGGTGATGAAGAGGATTCAAATCGAGAAGAGTCAAACCATTATCAAAATAAGATCGACAGAGGAACCGAGTTTGTCAATGGAATAATAACTCGAGTATTGTATTGAGAATGGTATTGGTCATGAACTATCTGACAAGGACTCCACAGCGAGAATGGAGTTGCGAAAGAAGGAAAGAACCCTCAAAGAAGCGTGCAAGGACCATGTTAGACGGGGGTTACCAAAAAGATTTTGGGCTAAAGCAATCAACATGACTTGCTACACTCAAAACAGGATGTATGATAAAGGCGGTGACAAAGACTCCTATGAGATTTGGTGGAAGAAAACCAAATGTTGCATATTTGAGAATATTTGGATGTAAATGCTTCATCCACAACAATGGAAAAGACAATCTAAAGGCTTTTGATGCTAAAGTCGATGAAGGTATCTTCTTAGGATACTCACCAAAGCAAAGCTACAGAAAGTACTCAACAAAAGGACTATGGTTGCGGAAGAATCCATTCATGTGGTATTCGATGAGCCAAATGTAAATGGAGAAGACATTGAAGAGTCGGTGATAAATGAATCATCCAACCATACGAAGAGTCCCTATCTTTCAAGTCAAGCTAGAATTATAAACTCGAGAAGAAGATGAGATAGTGAATCTCAAAAGCAATTTGGAAAATTTGCGGCTAAGTGATTACAAGAGAGTGAACACAAGAACACAGTGCAAGACGACTAAATCCAGCTAACTTACTCCAACCTTTGATGTAAGATGGTGAGAGACCATCCACCAAAACTTGTCATTGGAGATATAAAAGAAGGTGTCAAAACAAGATCGAGAACTCAACAAGAAGCCATGTTCACATGCTTTATCTATAAATAGAGCCCAAAGATGTGTTACAAGCATTGGATGACACACATTGGATTCAAGCTATGCAAGAAGAGTGAATCGGTTTGAAAGAAATAAAGTATGGAAATTAGTTCAAAGACCCACACATCAAAATGTTATCGGTACCAAATGGGTGTTCGAAACAAGATGAACGAGGAAGGTTACGTGGTAAGAAACAAGGCAAGACTAGTAGCCAAAGGATATTTCCAAGAAGAAGGAATAGATTTTGATGAAACATTTGCTCTGTAGCAAGATGGAAGTATAAGAATGTTTCTTGCCTATGCGACTCACAAGAATTTCATTGTATATCGAGATGGATGTAAAAAGTGCATTCCTAAATGGTTTATTGGAAGAAGAAGTGTATGTTGAACAACCTCCAGGATTTGAGAAGACTCTTGGATATAAGGTATACAAACTCAAGAAAGCCTTGTATGGATTGAAACAGCGCCCGAGCATGGTATGATACCTTGTCACAATTCCTAGCGTAAATGGATTCACAAAAGGAAAGGTAGATAGAACACTTTTCAGAATTCAAGACAAAAAGAGTATCTTTGCTTGTTCAAATATATGTGGATGACATCATTTTTGGATCCACAAACAAAAAGAGCTGTGTGAAAAATTTTCAAACCTCATGCGAGTAAATTTGAAATGAGCATGATGGGAGAGCTAACATTCTTCCTTGGACTCCAAGTGAAACAAGAAGGATGGAACCTTCATAAGTCAAACAAAATACACGAGACTTAATGAAGAAATTTGGTATGGAGGAGAAGTCTTACGTGAAAATACCAATGAATACATCAGTCAAAATGGACATGGATGCGGATGGCAAGCACTGTAGATCAAACAAGACTGAGCACTTATTGGATCATTGCTCTATCTTACAAAAAGCGGGCCGGACATCACCTTTCTTTGTAGGTGTATGTGCAAGATTTCAATCGCTCCAAAAGAGGGCCATATGACGGCTAAGAGAATATTGAGATACTTGAAAGGAAGCGAAGTTGGCTTATGGTATCCAAAGGAAGGTAGATTCAAGCTAATCGGCTATTCGGACTCGACTATCTTTGGATGCGAGTTGATGAAAAAGCACTTGGACACATGTCAAATGCTAGAAACAGTGATTTCTGGTTTAGCAAGAAGCAAAATTCAATAGCCACTCTCACAATTTGAAGCAAAATACATAGGCTGGCAACATTGTTGTAGCCCAAGTCCTATGGATGACGATCATCGGTGAGAGACTATGAAATTGAGGAAAAAGAAATTCCAATCATGTGTGATAACACAAGTGCAATTGCAATCACTCAAAATCTGTGTTGCACTCAAGAACAAAGCATATTGATGTCGTATCACTTCATAAGAGATCATGTTGAAAAGAAGGACATCATCTTGGAATATATCTCAACCGATAAACAATCGGCCGACATCTTCACAAAACCACTATGTGAGTCAAGATTTGAAGAACTCAAACATGAGTTAGGGTTAATTGGTGGTGACACTCGGAAGAATCAAAGAAAAGAAATGGAACACAAAAGGGAAAAAGAGTGAACTCACAAATCGGCTAAGTAAATCACTATATCGAAAAGACTGACTATACCAAGTCATTTTGTTATTTGAGTCACTAAGAGAAGCTGTGAGAAGAATAGTTAAATCGGCTAAAGGATAAGCCGAGTCACTTATGAGCAAAGTGACAAAAAACGCGATCGTTTTTACTAAGCGAGAATGTTTTAAGAATGACGTCAAGATAATGATGATGTGTACGGACATAAAGCCGCACACCAAGCTTATGGTTGGATATAAATTGCCGCATTAAATACAAGACATTAAATCTTGAATAGGCGTGCAAAATCTAAACCGTTGATCTCGATCACATTTCAAAACCACCCGCACGTCCTTTCATAAACCATACTTAAACCTTTTTCGTCGTTTCTCTCACACACTATCAAAACCGTTCATTTCTCTCTCTCGGAAGCAAAGGCAAAAATCGTCTCAAAACCCTATCTATCTTCAAATCAATCTCTAAATTTTCTTTGATAAAATCTGAAAAATGGCACCAACCTATGATTTTACCAAGTTAGGAAAGCAAATCCACACCGGGTCTCTTGTGGATTTCGACGGCATGGTGAAACAGGGGTCCGATGACACCCTAGTGAAGAAAATCGAGAAATTGGAAACGCCTGGCTGAAATCGTTTTCGATCTTTGGAATATCCGATGACCTATGTGGAGGAGGTCGCGATTCTACGTGAATGAGATTCACGATGAAGGGATAAAGTCATGCATACGAAAAGCGACTCACCATCTCGCCAAGGACTTGGTGAACACCGCCACTACCAACGGAAGGAGCATCAAAAATTAACGGTTGATGTAAACCTGGCTGCCGCTTGGAAGAAAAATAGCCAAGCCCGACTATCTTGATAAAATAGTTTACACAAACAAATAAGAGGTCTTGAAGGAGGATTATCACTAATTTGTTGGACATAGTTGCCAAATGTATTGACATCAAATTTGGCGGCTTTGACCAGCTGTCAAAAGCAAAGGCGATCGTGATGGCGCAATCATTGAAGAAAGGAAAATAAACTGGGCTGAGTTTGTCTCAAGCAGACAATGCCATAATGTAGGGAACAAATCCTTCAAGGAAGATGGCACATTTGGAGGATCCCTAGGATATGGCACGGTGATTGGCCGGATGAAGGAGGTGAAAGGAGTCCCTCTTAGACATGGAAAGGCGTTCCATGTTACCAAGAGGATGTTCGAGATCAAACCTCTCGGCGCACGTAAGAGAGCCTACGCCAAGAGAGGCGACACAAGTGAGGGGGAATCGGTGACCAAGAGATCTGTTGTTTCCTCTCCATCAAAGAAGAAACCCCGCTCTGCCGCCGCTGCAGAAGTCAGTCCGCCTCGCAGCCGTGTCTCTCTCAAAGTTAGTGTGTGGTCGAGAAGGACTCTCAAATACCTTCTCCGATCGTCAAAAAGAGGAGATCGATAAGCCAAGATGGCTCCTCGAGAAAAAGACAAAAGACACGGCGGCCCCCGCCAAGACCAGAGATTTAAATCGTCTCTCGAACCGAGAAATCCCTCGGTACAAACTAGAAGACGAAGAAGAATCATCAAGCGCTCCGAGCTTGAAAAACCGGCCGAGTCGACCACTCACAGTGGAACAAATACGGCGAAATCTTTGAAGCGATCGAGTCCCCGAGATGTAATTGATGAAGCGACAAGTCTCTTTGAAGAAAGCGTCAGCAGAGGCAACTGAAGAAATAGTGAAGTCCGCGCATTGGTGAGACACAAAGAAGGCGATAGAGTGATAGTGATGTGATCATTCTATCTCCACCTTACCGGATATCCAAAATCGTCTGCGTGAGTGGAGGAAATGGAAATTGAGTAAATCGGGAACAGTTCCAATGGCCCGAGTTTATAGAAGAAGAAGAGGAAGCTGTTAAATTTCCTTGGACTAACCACTGTGATCCAAAGATGGATGAAGACAAGCGCACGGACATCCTGCAGATCTTCAAGGACAAGGAGAAGGAAAGACAGGCGAGAGGAAGCGAGGCACGTGAGAAGGCCAGCATCGCCCTATCTCGGCACCACAGAACACACACATCCTCTCCTTGATGTCTTCTCGGCGGTGATGAGGATCCAGGAGAATGCCGCCCCACAGAAGAGTTGCAAATGCAGCAAGCATTGCACCAATCGAGAATCCTTCATGAGCAAAGATTGATGGAGGGACCAGGAGAGTCCTCGAACACAAATTGGAAGAACAATTCATACGAGGAAATGGCAATTCCAAGGATCGCAACAAGACAAGCCAATATTTGCAAGTGACTTTCAAAAATAAGCCTATCTCTTCAACGGGCAAATTTTTGAAAGATCACTATAAAAGGCTCGAGGAGTTTATTTGAGAATATGAGACACAATTCTGGACCTGAACCAAAAACGTTCAAGCAATTATTAGAAAATCCGAAACATTCTCAATCCTCAAGCCTACACTACGAAGAACATCAATCCAACACTCACTGTGAAGGAAAGATAACTTCAATCAGTTGAAGAGGAAAATCTTGAAAAATCAAGGGTCTACATTCCACGAAGGATTGTAGGAAGGTTCAAGGTCGAACCAAGTCTTAAGCTTTTGGAGGGCTTCGTGATCAAATCCAAAGAGCTTGAGCAAGTGAGTTTGTAGTAGCAAAGCGCAGCGCCTGTGAAGAAGTTGAGTCGCACGAGAAGCCCGGTGAGTGATCAAGGCGTCTCATCGAGTCCCAAAGGATCAAGTCGGTTGTGTGATCAAGACTTGTATCCGGTATTACCACTTTGTATCTCGATCAATACCTAGTGGATTCCTCCGGGAGTTGGAGAAGAGAGGAGTAGAAGAATTACCCCATCTTGAACCTCTATAAAAATTTCATTGTGTCATTTACATTTCAAAGACTTTAATTCGCATCTTAAGCTGTTTAAATCGATAAATTTGCTATCCACTTGATAATTCATAAGTACTAAACCAAGCACTAAATCCTTGCTTAATCAAACTTAAGGGTGTTAAGTCTTAATGAAAACAAAACCACGAGTTGAGTTAATTTAGACCCAAGCCCAGTGAGTTATTCCATCAACAGCTCAGTTGAGTCTGTTGAGAGACTAACTCTACTGATTAACTAAATTGGTTGTCCATCAAGGACACAGATGTGTAGTAATAACACTGAATACTTAAAAGGACTAAATCGAAAATTTGGTAAGGTTTATTCAACCCCCCCCTTCTAAACCTTACACTTACACCCCTTGGGACCTACAGATTCCTCCAGGAGTTGGAGAAGAGAGGAGTAGAAGAATTACCCCATCTTTGAACCTCTATAAAATTTATTGTGTCATTTACATTTCAGCAATTTAATTCCTGCACATTACTTTAATATCTGCTGATAAATTTGCTATCCAATTGATAATCAACAAAGTGCTAAAACCATGTATTAAAACAAACTTAACCAAATTCAAGGGTGTTAAGTCTTCCGCTGAAAACATATCACAGTCGAGTTAAGTCTTTAGTCAAAACAGATGAGTTATTCTATCAATAGCTCAGTCGAGTTTGTTGAGTGACTAACTCTGCTGATTAACTAACTTAGTTGTCCTTCAAGGACTCAGCTGTGAAGTATTAACTCTGAATGTTTTAAAAGGACTAAATCGAAAAGTTGGTAAGGTTTATTCAACCCCCCCTTCTAAACCTTACACTCACACCCCTTGGGACCTACAAGCACTTTAAGACATGGCAACATAGAAGCATTACTTATTTAAGTAATGTTCTTGACTTTTGTGCAACGGATTCTTTTCAGTTAAATCCTCCTTGCAGCTGCCTTTTCCCCAGGTGACTTGAGTCTGCTTCAATGATTGAAAGACTCATCTGTCACTTCAACTTGACTTGGCTTCATTGGTTGATTTAACTGACTCTTCTCACAGATGTCGAACAGCCGATACTTCTTCAGTCGAGTTCTTGACATCTCTTCCTTGCCACACTCAGCTGCTTCACAGCGGAGTCTTTACTTTAGTCTTCAGTTCACTTCTTGTATATCCAGGCATAGCTGACTTGACTCAGCTCATACAGCCATATCTATTGCAATACGAATTACAAGGAAATGGGGTGCCAACTTTCCAGTCTAAGTTTTACATGGCATTCATCAAAATCTAAACAATAAATTTCCTAACAGAATCTCTTTTTCTTCAATATCATAATCTCTCAGCTGTTGTCTTATCCATAAGACTTGGGCACAATAGTTGCCCGCGGTTATGTACTTGCTTCAGCTGTGGATGTAGCTATTGAAGTTTGTTTCTTGTTGAACCAAGAAACCAATCTATTTCCAAGCATTTGACATGTACCTAAGGTACTCTTCCTGTCAACTCTACATCTAGCATAGTCTGAGTTTGAGTAACCAACCAGCTTGAATTCTCCTTTCTTTGGATACCATAAGCTGACTTCCTGGCATCCCTTCAAATACATTAGGATTCTCTTAGTTGCAGTCATGTGGCTCTCCTTTGGTGCAGATTGAAATCTTGCACATACACCTACTACAAAGGTGATGTCTGACCGGCTTGCTGTTAGATAGAGCAAAGATCCAATAAGGACTCTACATCTGGTTTGATCAACAGCTTTGCCATCTACATCCATGTTCATTTTGACTGAAGTATTCATTGGAATCTTTACAGAAGACTTCTCTTCCATACCAAATTTCTTCATTATATCTCTGGTATACTTTTTTAGCTTATAAAGGTTCCATCCTTCAATTGTTTGACTTGATGTCCTAGGAAGAAAGTCAGCTCTCCCATCATGCTCATCTCAAATTTGCCTTGCATGAGGTTTGAGAACTTGTCACACAACTCTTTATTTGTGGAACCAAAAATGATGTCATCCACATATATTTGAACAAGAAGT
This sequence comes from Rehmannia glutinosa, assembly GCA_016081115.2. Lineage (NCBI taxonomy): Eukaryota > Viridiplantae > Streptophyta > Magnoliopsida > Lamiales > Orobanchaceae > Rehmannia > Rehmannia glutinosa. Next base: position 17,337,999 of record CM071930.1, on the reverse strand, counting down.
ATACTCTCTCCATCTTGAATCCTGAAGAGGGTTTTGTCAACTTTGCCTTTGGTGAATCCATTGTCAGTTAGAAATTACGACAATGTATCATACCATGCTCTTGGTGCTTGTTTCAATCCATACAATACTTTCTTGAGCTTGTAGACCTTATCTCCAATAGTTTCCTGCTCAAAACCTGGAGGTTGTTCAACATAGACTTTTTCCTCTAACAGTCCATTTAGAAATGCACTCTTCACATCCATTTGATACACAATTAAGTTCTTATGTGCAGCATAAGCAAGAAACATCCAATATTGCTTCCAAACTTGCAATAGGAGCAAAGTTTTCATCAAAATCTATACCCTCTTCTTGGCAATACACTTTGGCTACCAATCTTGCTTTGTTTCTTACAACAGATCCTTCCTCATTCATCTTGTTTCTAAAAACCCATTTTGTGCCAATAACATTTTCATGGGTTAGCCTTTGAACTAATTCCCATACTTTGTTTTTTTCAAACTGATTCAGGTCTTCTTGCATGACCTGAACATGGATGCAGATGGGACATCTGTAACACCAAGGAATCAGAGAAGCTCTTCTTCCTCCTCGATGAACTCAGGACGAGTGAACTGCAGCCTTGAATGATCCAACTTCCATGCCCTCTATTCTCGTAATCTTCTCTGAATTTCAGGGTAAACGGGAGAGTACATGATTAAGTCATCATCATCATCATCTTCATTTCTAGTCTCCTAAATGGGGACTAAGGGACCTTGCTCCTCCTCAGACTCTGTTGTGTCCGTCCGGGGAGGTGAGATAACCTTTTCTTTCATAGGTTTCGTTGTCTCAGCTGCTTCTAATTCCTCAGTTGTTTGCCGCCCAGCTGATTCTTCTTGGATACTCTACTGATCATCGTCAGCAATCTTCTCAGGTACATCAACAACTTCAGGAGATTGCTCTTCCCCGAGCATCGTAGTCTCGGTTTTCTTTCTCTGGTTGAGAGCCAGATTCATCTGTCTTCTTAAGCTCGGAATGCCTATACATCTGTCTTCTCTTGGATGGAATCAGGGGAACCTCTGGTTCAACACTCTAAGGTTCCTCAAACGTGAAAGCTTTTGGATTTTTATTAGAGGCAACAGCCTTTCTTGACTTGGCAGTCCTCTTCTTCTTCACGATAGGGGAGGGAATTTTGGGTACCTCTGCTATCTTGGTCATTAAAGGGGAGTCTCATTTGCATGGGTAGGGAGCTTTGGACTTGGTTGCGGGAGCAGTGCTTTCATTGTTTTAGGCTGCAAGCGAGGCTTGGATACCAAAACTTTTTCTTGGATGGAGGGGTCTCATTTGTGTCTTCGGGATCAGCTGATTCCCCCTCACTAGTGTCAGCCTTTCTTGCATAAGCATTCTTCTCGGCTCCGGAAATATTTGCCTTGAATATTTTCTTGTTGACATGGAAGTCTTGCCATGGCGAGAGCAATACCCTTCACCTCCATTAGATGGCCAATTACCATGGCGGAGTACAAAACACGAGAGATCTTGCTTGAAATAACTAGGGTTTTCACTTAGTTTCAGAGAAAATGCTTTTGCTTGCTTGAATATGAATAGCTCACGTGAGGAGAGAGAAAGGTGAAGTTTCGTATATAAGGGAAAATGATGATTTTTGGATTTTGAAATTTTTGATCGAGATCAACGGCTAAGATTAGAACTTCAAAACGCGTTTAATTCTCCGCATTAAATGCATCAAAGCATTTATATCCAATCATATGGTTTATTGTGCAGCTTTTATTGTGGACCGTCATTATTCTATTTGGCGTCATCCTTAAAAATATTCGCTTACTTAAAACGAGTGCATTTTTGTCAATTAGCTCATAAATGATTCAACTTTCTTCCAAAGTGACTCAGTTCTTCTTCTCTCTTCTCAAGAAGTATCTCAGCTATCAGCTAACTCGATACAGCTGACTTCTCGACTAGGCTATTTCACTTAGCTGAAATGTGAAACTTGCTCTTCTTCAATTTTCTCATCTTCTTTCTCAGCTGATTGAGTCTTTTGAGTTTCCTAACTAAGCTCAATTAGCCCTAACTCATTCTTGAGCTCTTCAAATCTTGATTCACATAAAGGCTTTGTGAATATATCATCTAATTCCTTGTCAGTAGAGATGTATTCCAAGGTGATGTCTTTCTTTTCAACGTGATCTCTTATAAAATGATATCTGACATCAATGTGCTTTGTTCTAGAATCTCTTTTTCTTCAATATCATAATCTCTTAGTTGTTGTCTCATCCATAAGACTTGGGCACAATAGTTGCCCGCGATTTATGTACTTGCTTGTTTGTGGATGTAGCTATTGAAGTTTGTTTCTAGTTGAACCAAGAAACCAATCTATTTCCAAGCATTTGACATGTACCTAAGGTACTCTTCCGTCAACTCTACATCTAGCATACCGAGTTTGAGTAACCAACCACTTGAATTCTCCTTTCTTTGGATACCATAAGGACTTCACGGCATCCTTCAAATACATTAGGATTCTCTTAGTTGCGATCATGTGGCTCTCCTTTGGTGCGATTGAAATCTTGCACATACACCTACTACAAAGGTGATGTCCGACAAGCTTTGTTAGATAGAGCAAAGATCCAATAAGGACTCTACATCTGGTTTGATCAACAGCTTTGCCATCTACATCCATGTTCATTTTGACTGAAGTATTCATTGGAATCTTTACAAAAGACTTCTCTTCCATACCAAATTTCTTCATTATATCTCTGGTATACTTTTTTAGCTTATAAAGGTTCCATCCTTCAATTGTTTGACTTGATGTCCTAGGAAGAAAGTCAGCTCTCCCATCATGCTCATCTCAAATTTGCCTTGCATGAGGTTTGAGAACTTGTCACACAACTCTTTATTTGTGGAACCAAAAATGATGTCATCCACATATATTTGAACAAGAAGTATACTCTCTCCATCTTGAATCCTGAAGAGGGTTTTGTCAACTTTGCCTTTGGTGAATCCATTGTCAGTTAGAAATTACGACAATGTATCATACCATGCTCTTGGTGCTTGTTTCAATCCATACAATACTTTCTTGAGCTTGTAGACCTTATCTCCAATAGTTTCTGCTCAAAACCACGGAGGTTGTTCAACATAGACTTTTTCCTCTAACAGTCCATTTAGAAATGCACTCTTCACATCCATTTGATACACAATTAAGTTCTTATGTGCAGCATAAGCAAGAAACATCAATATTGCTTCCAAACTTGCAATAGGAGCAAAGTTTTCATCAAAATCTATACCCTCTTCTTGGCAATACACTTTGGCTACCAATCTTGCTTTGTTTCTTACAAATGATCCTTCCTCATTCATCTTGTTTCTAAAAACCCATTTTGTGCCAATAACATTTTCATGGGTTAGCCTTTGAACTAATTCCCATACATTGTTTTTTTCAAACTGATTGAGTCTTCTTGCATGACACGAACATGGATGCAGATGGGACATCAGAACACCAAGGAATCGCAGAAGCTCTTCTTCCTCCTCGATGAACTCGGGACGAGTGAATATGACCTTGAATGATCCAACTTCCATGCCCTCTATTCTCGTAATCTTCTCTGAATTTCAGGGTAAACGGGAGAGTACATGATTAAGTCATCATCATCATCATCTTCATTTCTAGTCTCCTAAATGGGGACTAAGGGACCTTGCTCCTCCTCAGACTCTGTTGTGTCCGTCCGGGGAGGTGAGATAACCTTTTCTTTCATAGGTTTCGTTGTTTGGTGCTTCTAATTCCTCGTTGTTTGCCTTGGTGATTCTTCTTGGATACTCTACCGATCATCGTCAGCAATCTTCTCAGGTACATCAACAACTTCAGGAGATTGCTCTTCCTGAGCATCAGTAGTCTCAGTTTCTTTCTCTGGTTGAGAGCCAGATTCATATGTCTTCTTAAGCTCGGAATGCCTATACATCTGTCTTCTCTTGGATGGAATCGGGAACCTCTCGGTTCAACACTCTAAGGTTCCTCAAACGTGAAAGCTTTTGGATTTTTATTAGAGGCAATGACCTTTCTTGACTTTGGCAAGTCCTCTTCTTCTTCACGATAGGGGAGGGAATTTTGGGTACCTCTGCTATCTTGGTCATTAAAGGGAGTCTCATTGCATGGGTAGGAGCTTTGGACTTGGTTGCGGGAGCGGGTGCTTTCATTGTTTTAGCTGCAAGGGCGGGCTTGGATACCACAACTTTTTTCTTGGATGGAGGGGTCTCCGTTGTGTCTTGAGGATCACCGATTCCCCCTCATTTTGGTGTCGGCCTTTCTTGCATAAGCATTCTTTCGGGCTCAGGAAATATTTGCCTTGAATATTTTCTTGTTGACATGGAAGTCTTGCCATGGCGCAGAGCAATACCCTTCACCTCCATTAGATGGCCAATTACCATGGCGGAGTACAAAACACGAGAGATCTTGCTTGAAATAACTAGGGTTTTCACTTAGTTTCAGAGAAAATGCTTTTGCTTGCTTGAATATGAATAGCTCACGTGAGGAGAGAGAAAGGTGAAGTTTCGTATATAAGGGAAAAGGATGATTTTTGGATTTTGAAATTTTTGATCGAGATCAACGGCTAAGATTAGAACTTCAAAACCGCGTTTAATTCTCCGCATTAAATGCATCAGCATTTATATCCAATCATATGGTTTATTGTGCAGCTTTTACTGTGACCGTCATTATTACGCTGACGTCATCCTTAAAAATATTCCCGCTTACTTAAAACGAGTGCATTTTTGTCAATTAGCTCATAAATGATTCAACTTTCTTCCAAAGTGACTCAGTTCTTCTTCTCTCTTCTCAAGAAGTATCTCAGCTATCAGCTAACTCGATACAGCTGACTTCTCGACTAGGCTATTTCACTTAGCTGAAATGTGAAACTTGCTCTTCTTCAATTTTCTCATCTTCTTTCTCAGCTGATTGAGTCTTTTGAGTTTCCTAACTAAGCTCAATTAGCCCTAACTCATTCTTGAGCTCTTCAAATCTTGATTCACATAAAGGCTTTGTGAATATATCATCTAATTCCTTGTCAGTAGAGATGTATTCCAAGGTGATGTCTTTCTTTTCAACGTGATCTCTTATAAAATGATATCTGACATCAATGTGCTTTGTTCTAGAATCTCTTTTTCTTCAATATCATAATCTCTTAGTTGTTGTCTCATCCATAAGACTTGGGCACAATAGTTGCCCGCGGTTATGTACTTGCTTCAGCTGTGGATGTAGCTATTGAAGTTTGTTTCTAGTTGAACCAAGAAACCAATCTATTTCCAAGCATTTGACATGTACCTAAGGTACTCTTCCTGTCAACTCTACATCTAGCATAGTCTGAGTTTGAGTAACCAACCAGCTTGAATTCTCCTTTCTTTGGATACCATAAGCTGACTTCCTGGCATCCCTTCAAATACATTAGGATTCTCTTAGTTGCAGTCATGTGGCTCTCCTTTGGTGCAGATTGAAATCTTGCACATACACCTACTGCAAAGGTGTCGTCTGACCGGCTTGATGCTAGATAGATCAAAGATCTAATGAGGGCTCTATATCTGGTTTGATCAATAGCTTTGCCATATGCATCCATGTTCATCTTGACTGAAGTATTCATTGGAATCTTCACAGAAGACTTCTCTTCTATACCAAATTTCTCCATTAAATCTATGGTATATTTTGTTTGGCTTATAAAAGTTCCATCCTTCAATTGTTTGACTTGAAGTCTTAGGAAGAAAGTCAGCTCTCCGATCATGCTCATCTCAAATTTGCCTTGCATGAGGTTCGAGAACTTGTCACACAACACTTTATTTGTGGAACCAAAAATGTTGTCATCCACATATATTTGAACAAGTAGTATACTCTCTCCATCTTGAATCCTGAAGAGGGTTTTGTCAACTTTGCCTTTGGTGAATCCATTGTCAGTTAGAAATTACGACAATGTATCATACCATGCTCTTGGTGCTTGTTTCAATCCATACAATACTTTCTTGAGCTTGTAGACCTTATCTCCAATAGTTTTCTGCTCAAAACCTGGAGGTTGTTCAACATAGACTTTTTCCTCTAATGAGTCCATTTAGAAATGCACTCTTCACATCCATTTGATACACAATTAAGTTCTTATGTGCAGCATAAGCAAGAAACATCCAATATTGCTTCCAAACTTGCAATAGGAGCAAAGTTTTCATCAAAATCTATACCCTCTTCTTGGCAATACACTTTGGCTACCAATCTTGCTTTGTTTCTTACAAAGATCCTTCCTCATTCATCTTGTTTCTAAAAACCCATTTTGTGCCAATAACATTTTCATGGGTTAGCCTTTGAACTAATTCCCATACATTGTTTTTTTCAAACCGATTCAGTCTTCTTGCATGACACGAACATGGATGAGATGGGACATCAGAATAACACCAAGGAATCGAGAGAAGCTCTTCTTCCTCCTCGATGAACTCGGGACGAGTGAATGCAGCCTTGAATGATCCAACTTCCATGCCCTCTATTCTCGTAATCTTCTCGAATTTCGGGGTAAACGGAGAGTACATGATTAAGTCATCATCATCATCATCTTCATTTCTAGTCTCCTAAATGGGGACTAAGGGACCTTGCTCCTCCTCGGACTCTGTTGTGTCCGTCCAGGGAGGTGAGATAACCTTTTCTTTCATAGGTTTCGTTGTTTTCACGCTTCTAATTCCTCGAGTTGTTTGCCGTGATTCTTCTTGGATACTCTCATGATCATCGTCGCAATCTTCTCGTGTACATCAACAACTTCAGGAGATTGCTCTTCCGAGCATCGTAGTCTCGCTTTCTTTCTTTCTGGTTGAGAGCGATTCATATGTCTTCTTAAGCTCGGAATGCCTATACATCTGTCTTCTCTTGGATGGAATCGGGGAACCCTCGGTTCAACACTCTAAGGTTCCTCAAACGTGAAAGCTTTTGGATTTTTATTAGAGGCAATGACCTTTCTTGACTTAGCGGTCCTCTTCTTCTTCACGATAGGGGAGGGAATTTTGGGTACCTCTGCTATCTTGGTACATTTGGGGCGGAGTCTCATTGCATGGGTAGGAGCTTTGGACTTGGTTGCGGGAGCGGGTGCTTTCATTGTTTTTAGCTGGGCGGGCTTGGATACCACAACTTTTTCTTGGATGGAGGGGTCTCGTTGTGTCTTCGAGGATGGTGATTCCCTCACCTTTGGTGTCGACCTTTCTTGCATAAGCATTCTTCCGGGCTCGGAAATATTTGCCTTGAATATTTTCTTGTTGACATGGAAGTCTTGCCATGGCGCAGAGCAATACCCTTCACCTCCATTAGATGGCCAATTACCATGGCGGAGTACAAAACACGAGAGATCTTGCTTGAAATAACTAGGGTTTTCACTTAGTTTGAGAGAAAATGCTTTTGCTTGCTTGAATATGAATAGCTCACGTGAGAGAGAAAGGTGAAGTTTCGTATATAAGGGAAAAGGATGATTTTTGGATTTTGAAATTTTTGATCGAGATCAACGGCTAAGATTAGAACTTCAAAACGCGTTTAATTCTCCGCATTAAATGCATCAAAGCATTTATATCCAATCATATGGTTTATTGTGCAAACTTTTACTGTGACCGTCATTATTACGCTGACGTCATCCTTAAAAATATTCCCGCTTACTTAAAACGAGTGCATTTTTGTCAATTAGCTCATAAATGATTCAACTTTCTTCCAAAGTGACTCAGTTCTTCTTCTCTCTTCTCAAGAAGTATCTCATTATCTATCCTAACTCGTCTGGTGACTTCTCGACTAGGCTATTTCACTTAGCTGAAATGTGAAACTTGCTCTTCTTCAATTTTCTCATCTTCTTTCTCAGTTGATTGAGTCTTTTGAGTTTCCTAACTAAGCTCAATTAGCCCTAACTCATTCTTGAGCTCTTCAAATCTTGATTCACATAAAGGCTTTGTGAATATATCATCTAATTCCTTGTCGGTAGAGATGTATTCCAAGGTGATGTCTTTCTTTTCAACGTGATCTCTTATAAAATGATATCTGACATCAATGTGCTTTGTTCTAGAATCTCTTTTTCTTCAATATCATAATCTCTTAGTTGTTGTCTCATCCATAAGACTTGGGCACAATAGTTGCCCGCGGTTATGTACTTGCTTCAGCTGTGGATGTAGCTATTGAAGTTTGTTTCTAGTTGAACCAAGAAACCAATCTATTTCCAAGCATTTGACATGTACCTAAGGTACTCTTCCCTGTCAACTCTACATCTAGCATAGTCCGAGTTTGAGTAACCAACCGCCTTGAATTCTCCTTTCTTTGGATACCATAAGCTGACTTCCTGGCATCCCTTCAAATACATTAGGATTCTCTTAGTTGCAGTCATGTGGCTCTCCTTTGGTGCAGATTGAAATCTTGCACATACACCTTGCAAAGTGTGTCGCCCAGGACCGCTTGATGCTAGATAGATCAAAGATCTAATGAGGGCTCTATATCTGGTTTGATCAATAGCTTTGCCATATGCATCCATGTTCATCTTGATCAAGTATTCATTGGAATCTTCTGAAGACTTCTCTTCTATACCAAATTTCTCCATTAAATCTATGGTATATTTTGTTTGGCTTATAAAAGTTCCATCCTTCAATTGTTTGACTTGAAGTCTTAGGAAGAAAGTCAGCTCTCCGATCATGCTCATCTCAAATTTGCCTTGCATGAGGTTCGAGAACTTGTCACACAACACTTTATTTGTGGAACCAAAAATGTTGTCATCCACATATATTTGAACAAGTAGTATACTCTCTCCATCTTGAATCCTGAAGAGGGTTTTGTCAACTTTGCCTTTGGTGAATCCATTGTCAGTTAGAAATTACGACAATGTATCATACCATGCTCTTGGTGCTTGTTTCAATCCATACAATACTTTCTTGAGCTTGTAGACCTTATCTCCAATAGTTTCCTGCTCAAAACCTGGAGGTTGTTCAACATAGACTTTTTCCTCTAACAGTCCATTTAGAAATGCACTCTTCACATCCATTTGATACACAATTAAGTTCTTATGTGCAGCATAAGCAAGAAACATCCAATATTGCTTCCAAACTTGCAATAGGAGCAAAGTTTTCATCAAAATCTATACCCTCTTCTTGGCAATACACTTTGGCTACCAATCTTGCTTTGTTTCTTACAACAGATCCTTCCTCATTCATCTTGTTTCTAAAAACCCATTTTGTGCCAATAACATTTTCATGGGTTAGCCTTTGAACTAATTCCCATACATTGTTTTTTTCAAACTGATTCAGGTCTTCTTGCATGACCTGAACATGGATGCAGATGGGACATCTGTAACACCAAGGAATCAGAGAAGCTCTTCTTCCTCCTCGATGAACTCAGGACGAGTGAACTGCAGCCTTGAATGATCCAACTTCCATGCCCTCTATTCTCGTAATCTTCTCTGAATTTCAGGGTAAACGGGAGAGTACATGATTAAGTCATCATCATCATCATCTTCATTTCTAGTCTCCTAAATGGGGACTAAGGGACCTTGCTCCTCCTCAGACTCTGTTGTGTCCGTCAGGGAGGTGAGATAACCTTTTCTTTCATAGGTTTCGTTGTTTCAGCTGCTTCTAATTCCTCAGTTGTTTGCCGCCCAGCTGATTCTTCTTGGATACTCTACTGATCATCGTCAGCAATCTTCTCAGGTACATCAACAACTTCAGGAGATTGCTCTTCCTGAGCATCAGTAGTCTCGGTTTCTTTTCTCGGTTGAGAGCCGATTCATATGTCTTCTTAAGCTCGGAATGCCTATACATCTGTCTTCTCTTGGATGGAATCGGGGAACCTGGTTCAACACTCTAAGGTTCCTCAAACGTGAAAGCTTTTGGATTTTTATTAGAGGCAACACCTTTCTTGACTTGGCGATCCTCTTCTTCTTCACGATAGGGGAGGGAATTTTGGGTACCTCCGCTATCTTGGTTGTTGGGGAGTCTCATTGCATGGGTAGGAGCTTTGGACTTGGTTGCGGGAGCGGGTGCTTTCATTGTTTTTAGGCGGGGCGGGGCTTGGATACCACAACTTTTTCTTGGATGGAGGGGTCTCCGTTGTGTCTTCGTGGATCGGTGATTCCCCTCACATTTGGTGTCACCTTTCTTGCATAAGCATTCTTCGGGCTCCGGAAATATTTGCCTTGAATATTTTCTTGTTGACATGGAAGTCTTGCCATGGCGTGAGCAATACCCTTCACCTCCATTAGATGGCCAATTACCATGGCGGAGTACAAAACACGAGAGATCTTGCTTGAAATAACTAGGGTTTTCACTTAGTTTTCAGAGAAAATGCTTTTGCTTGCTTGAATATGAATAGCTCACGTGAGGAGAGAGAAAGGTGAAGTTTCGTATATAAGGGAAAAGGATGATTTTTGGATTTTGAAATTTTTGATCGAGATCAACGGCTAAGATTAGAACTTCAAAACCGCGTTTAATTCTCCGCATTAAATGCATCAAAGCATTTATATCCAATCATATGGTTTATTGTGCAATTTTTTCTTTGTGGCCGTCATTATTACTGTTGGCGTCATCCTTAAAAATATTCCCGCTTACTTAAAACGAGTGCATTTTTGTCAATTAGCTCATAAATGATTCAACTTTCTTCCAAAGTGACTCAGTTCTTCTTCTCTCTTCTCAAGAAGTATCTCAGCTATCAGCTAACTCGATTCAGCTGACTTCTCGACTAGGCTATTTCACTTAGCTGAAATGTGAAACTTGCTCTTCTTCAATTTTCTCATCTTCTTTCTTTGATTGAGTCTTTTGAGTTTCCTAACTAAGCTCAATTAGCCCTAACTCATTCTTGAGCTCTTCAAATCTTGATTCACATAAAGGCTTTGTGAATATATCATCTAATTCCTTGTCAAGTAGAGATGTATTCCAAGGTGATGTCTTTTTTCAACGTGATCTCTTATAAAATGATATCTCGACATCAATGTGCTTTGTTCTAGAATCTCTTTTTCTTCAATATCATAATCTCTTAGTTGTTGTCTCATCCATAAGACTTGGGCACAATAGTTGCCCCGGTTATGTACTTGCTTCTTTTGTGGATGTAGCTATTGAAGTTTGTTTCTAGTTGAACCAAGAAACCAATCTATTTCCAAGCATTTCACATGTACCTAAGGTACTCTTCTGTCAACTCTACATCTAGCATAGTCCGAGTTTGAGTAACCAACCAGCTTGAATTCTCCTTTCTTTGGATACCATGTGACTTCCTGGCATCCCTTCAAATACATTAGGATTCTCTTAGTTGCAGTCATGTGGCTCTCCTTTGGTGCAGATTGAAATCTTGCACATACACCTACTGCAAAGGTGTCGTCTGACCGGCTTGATGCTAGATAGATCAAAGATCTAATGAGGGCTCTATATATCGGTTTGATCAATAGCTTTGCCATATGCATCCATGTTCATCTTGATCAAGTATTCATTGGAATCTTCACGGAGAAGACTTCTCTTCTATACCAAATTTCTCCATTAAATCTATGGTATATTTTGTTTGGCTTATAAAAGTTCCATCCTTCAATTGTTTGACTTGAAGTCTTAGGAAGAAAGTCAGCTCTCCGATCATGCTCATCTCAAATTTGCCTTGCATGAGGTTCGAGAACTTGTCACACAACACTTTATTTGTGGAACCAAAAATGTTGTCATCCACATATATTTGAACAAGTAGTATACTCTCTCCATCTTGAATCCTGAAGAGGGTTTTGTCAACTTTGCCTTTGGTGAATCCATTGTCGAGTTAGAAATTACGACAATGTATCATACCATGCTCTTGGTGCTTGTTTCAATCCATACAATACTTTCTTGAGCTTGTAGACCTTATCTCCAATAGTTTCTCGCTCAAAACCTGGAGGTTGTTCAACATAGACTTTTTCCTCTAATATCCATTTAGAAATGCACTCTTCACATCCATTTGATACACAATTAAGTTCTTATAAAAAGCATAAGCAAGAAACATCCAATATTGCTTCCAAACTTGCAATAGGAGCAAAGTTTTCATCAAAATCTATACCCTCTTCTTGGCAATACACTTTGGCTACCAATCTTGCTTTGTTTCTTACAAAGATCCTTCCTCATTCATCTTGTTTCTAAAAACCCATTTTGTGCCAATAACATTTTCATGGGTTAGCCTTTGAACTAATTCCCATACATTGTTTTTTTCAAACTGATTCAGGTCTTCTTGCATGACCTGAACATGGATGCAGATGGGACATCTGTAACACCAAGGAATCAGAGAAGCTCTTCTTCCTCCTCGATGAACTCAGGACGAGTGAACCGCAGCCTTGAATGATCCAACTTCCATGCCCTCTATTCTCGTAATCTTCTCGAATTTCGTGGTAAACGGGAGAGTACATGATTAAGTCATCATCATCATCATCTTCATTTCTAGTCTCCTAAATGGGGACTAAGGGACCTTGCTCCTCCTCGCACTGTTGTGTCCGTCCGGGGAGGTGAGATAACCTTTTCTTTCATAGGTTTCGTTGTTTCAGCTGCTTCTAATTCCTCAGTTGTTTGCCGCCCAGCTGATTCTTCTTGGATACTCTACTGATCATCGTCAGCAATCTTCTCAGGTACATCAACAACTTCAGGAGATTGCTCTTCCTGAGCATCAGTAGTCTCAGTTTCTTTCTCTGGTTGAGAGCCAGATTCATATGTCTTCTTAAGCTCGGAATGCCTATACATCTGTCTTCTCTTGGATGGAATCAGGGGAACCTCTGGTTCAACACTCTAAGGTTCCTCAAACGTGAAAGCTTTTGGATTTTTATTAGAGGCAACAGCCTTTCTTGACTTGGCAGTCCTCTTCTTCTTCACGATAGGGGAGGGAATTTTGGGTACCTCTGCTATCTTGGTTGTTGGGGCAGGAGTCTCGACTGCATGGGTAGGAGCTTTGGACTTGGTTGCAGGAGCAGGTGCTTTCATTGTTTTAGCTGCGGGGGCAGGCTTGGATACCACAACTTTTTTCTTGGATGGAGGGGTCTCCGTTGTGTCTTCAGGATCAGCTGATTCCCCCTCACTGGTGTCAGCCTTTCTTGCATAAGCATTCTTCTGGGCTCCGGAAATATTTGCCTTGAATATTTTCTTGTTGACATGGAAGTCTTGCCATGGCGCAGAGCAATACCCTTCACCTCCATTAGATGGCCAATTACCATGGCGGAGTACAAAACACGAGAGATCTTGCTTGAAATAACTAGGGTTTTCACTTAGTTTCAGAGAAAATGCTTTTGCTTGCTTGAATATGAATAGCTCACGTGAGGAGAGAGAAAGGTGAAGTTTCGTATATAAGGGAAAAGGATGATTTTTGGATTTTGAAATTTTTGATCGAGATCAACGGCTAAGATTAGAACTTCAAAACCGCGTTTAATTCTCCGCATTAAATGCATCAGCATTTATATCCAATCATATGGTTTATTGTGCAGCTTTTATCATGACTGGTCATTATTATTGCCGACGTCATCCTTAAAAATATTCCCGCTTACTTAAAACGAGTGCATTTTTGTCAATTAGCTCATAAATGATTCAACTTTCTTCCAAAGTGACTCAGTTCTTCTTCTCTCTTCTCAAGAAGTATCTCAGCCTATCGCCTAACTCGTCTGGTGACTTCTCGACTAATTTATTTCACTTATTTGAAATGTGAAACTTGCTCTTCTTCAATTTTCATCATCTTTCTCATTTTGATTGAGTCTTTTGAGTTTCCTAACTAAGCTCAATTAGCCCTAACTCATTCTTGAGCTCTTCAAATCTTGATTCACATAAAGGCTTTGTGAATATATCATCTAATTCCTTGTCAGTAGAGATGTATTCCAAGGTGATGTCTTTCTTTTCAACGTGATCTCTTATAAAATGATATCTGACATCAATGTGCTTTGTTCTAGAATCTCTTTTTCTTCAATATCATAATCTCTTAGTTGTTGTCTCATCCATAAGACTTGGGCACAATAGTTGCCCGCGGTTATGTACTTGCTTCAGCTGTGGATGTAGCTATTGAAGTTTGTTTCTAGTTGAACCAAGAAACCAATCTATTTCCAAGCATTTCACATGTACCTAAGGTACTCTTCCTGTCAACTCTACATCTAGCATAGTCTGAGTTTGAGTAACCAACCAGCTTGAATTCTCCTTTCTTTGGATACCATAAGCTGACTTCCTGGCATCCCTTCAAATACATTAGGATTCTCTTAGTTGCAGTCATGTGGCTCTCCTTTGGTGCAGATTGAAATCTTGCACATACACCTACTGCAAAGGTGTCGTCTGACCGGCTTGATGCTAGATAGATCAAAGATCTAATGAGGGCTCTATATCTGGTTTGATCAATAGCTTTGCCATATGCATCCATGTTCATCTTGATCAAGTATTCATTGGAATCTTCACGAAGAAGACTTCTCTTCTATACCAAATTTCTCCATTAAATCTATGGTATATTTTGTTTGGCTTATAAAAGTTCCATCCTTCAATTGTTTGACTTGAAGTCTTAGGAAGAAAGTCAGCTCTCCGATCATGCTCATCTCAAATTTGCCTTGCATGAGGTTCGAGAACTTGTCACACAACACTTTATTTGTGGAACCAAAAATGTTGTCATCCACATATATTTGAACAAGTAGTATACTCTCTCCATATTGAATCCTGAAGAGTGTTATGTCAACTTTGCCTTTGGTGAATCCATTGTCAGTTAGAAATTACGACAATGTATCATACCATGCTCTTGGTGCTTGTTTCAATACATACAATACTTTCTTGAGCTTGTAGACCTTATATCCAATAGTTTTCTGTTCAAAACCTAGAGGTTCTTCAACATAGACTTCTTCCTTTAACAGTCCATTTAGAAATGCACTCTTCACGTCTATTTGATACACAATCAAGTCCTTATGTGCAACATAAGCAAAAAACATTCAATATTGCTTCCAATCTTGCAATAAGAGCAAAGGTTTCATCAAAATCTATACCCTCTTCTTGGCAATACCCTTTGGCTACCAATCTTGCTTTGTTTCTTACAACAGATCCTTCCTCATTCATCTTGTTTCTCAAAACCCATTTTGTGCCGATAATATTTTGATGGGTTGGCCTTTGAACTAATTCCCATACTTTGTTTCTTTCAAAATTATTCAGCTCTTCTTGCATGGCCTAAATCCAATGTGTGTCATCCAATACTTGAGACACATCTTTAGGCTCTATCTGGGAAATAAAACAAGTGAACTTAGCTTCATGTTGTGCTAAGGATGTGGTTCTTATGCCATCTCTCAGCCATCTCACATCAGGTTGGAGTAAGTGTGTTGGATTCAGCCGTCTCGCAGTTGATTTGTCTTGAACAGCTATTTCATCTTCATTAAGCTATAGACCTTCCAGCTGTCTTTGAGATTCAGCTATCTCATCTTCATCAGGGTTGAATGCTCTCACTTCAGCTTCGACATAAGGACTTTTCTGCATAGTTGGTTAATTCAGCTTACCAGCTAACTCTTCAATGTCTTATCCACTCACATTAGGTTTATCAAAAATCACATGGATAGACTCTTCTGTGACCATAGTCCTCTTGTTCAGCACTCTATAGGCTTTACTCTCAGCTGAGTATCCCAAAAAGATACCTTCATCAGTTTTAGCATCAAAAGCCTTTAAATTATCTTTGTCATTGTTATGGATGAAGCATTTACATCCAAATATCCTGAAATATCCAACATTTGGCTTTCTCCCTGTCCAAATCTCATAGGGAGTCTTGGTCAATTGCCTGTTAATCATGCATCTATTTTGAGTATAGCGTGCAGTATTTATAGCTTCAGCCCAAAATCTCTTAGGCAATCCAGCTTCAGCTAACATGGTCTTTGCAGCTTCCTTGGGAGTTCTGTTTCTTCTTTCAGCTACTCCATTATGTTGTGGAGTCCTTGCAGCTGACAATTCGTGAACAATACCATTCTCAACACAATACTGAGTTATTATCCAATTGACAAACTCAGTTCCCCTATCAGATCTTATTTTTATGATGGTTTGACTATTCTTCTGACTTGATCCTTGCAGCACTATTTCATTTGATTTAGCATCTTTGATCTGGCACACTCCCATGTTGAATCCCATATTATAGACTTTGTCACAGAGTTGGCTGATGCTTAACAGGTTGAAGTTGAGGCCTTCAACATTAGCAACGTATGTGATTTCCAATCCATTTTTCTTGATAGATCATGTGCCTTTGATCTCCCCCGGAGCTTCATTTCCTCCAAATATGACTTTAGCACCTCTAATCTCGTTGAGTTTTGACAGGTTTTTCTTGTTTCCTGTCATATGTCTGGAATAGCCACTATCCATGGTCCAGGTTCCTTGGCACTCAGCTGTTCCTTGAACCTGCAATCAAGGAAATCAGTTATTAGGTACCCATATTGGTCTGAGTCCTGAGGAGTTAGTGCTATAAGATGCTCCAACAAACCTATAGTCAAATTATTCGACTCTAAGAGGTTGCCATCTATCAGTGCCATAATCATAATGCACATTTGCAAATTTCTTGGGGGTTTTAGGTTCATACAGCTGTCTCTTTTGCCTGTATGCATGTGTTTGTGTTTTAGCAATTGCTTTCTTGGGTGGTTGTGGTATTTCTGAGTGTAGTGCTTGGGTGCATATGTGTGCTGATAATAGCTCTTTTGCCTTTGGGATGACCTTTGCTGAGGTTTAGGTCTTTGCCATTTTGGCTTGTATTCCATAGGTCTTTGCTGATGTTTCACATTATTCCAATCAACATAGTTCCGATATTTTCTACCATTCCCATCATATGGATTTCTCTAATGAAATTTTAGGGGTTTCTGGTAGCTCTATTTGCTTTTCATAGAGTATTTTCTATTTGGAGTTTGCTGAGGAACTCGGCTGGATTTCTTCTCAGTTGTCCTCTCAGCATACTCAATCAAGTTGCTTTCCTTTTCCTTTATATCCAAGGCCGTATGATTTTGATTGTGCTTTGGGATGGATGTGTGTGCAACATTTGGTGTTTTGGGTTTTTGAGATGCTTCATTACTTGAAGATCCTTTTTCTAAAACCACTCTTCGAGTTTGACTATGCACAAAGGAATTAAATCCTATGCATGTCTTATCTCCACATTCTTTTTGGCTCATAATAAGTTCATCCAATGATTTGGGATCTTTTCCCCACTTTTCTGTAGCAGCCAACTCTGCTATGATCTTGGAATTTTCAGCCTTCACTTAGTGTTCTCATCGGCTATGTGACTCGAGTACTCAGCTCTTTTTTTGTGAGTTTTGGCTTTTTGTCGGGTTTGTTTTCCTCATTTAAAAGTGTGTGAGAGGTTTTAATGTGCTCAAAATCATTCATCACTTTGCCTAATGCATCATAACGATCTGTGGGTGATGAAGTGTGTGTACCACAATAACTATCAACTGAATCAAAATGAGATAAGTTAGAATGTACCTCATCTTCTTGATCTGGTTGATTTTGTTCTTTTGCCATGAGGCAGATCATAGCCTCTTCCTTATAATCTCTTGAGTAGTCTGCTTCACTACTATATGAGTCTGCTACCTCTTTGCACTGGGCTGACTCAGCAGTCTCAGCAGCCAACATGTCTTTCTTCTTTTCCTGTCTTCTTTCCCTGAAGACTTTTCTTTCTTCCTCATTTCTGTACTTGTTGACCGGTGGATAAGAACAGATCCCAACAACAAAGTGTCCTGGTTGTCTACGGATTCCAACACGAGGTTTCGGCTCTACGATCGGCTCGTCTGTTCTTGGATTATCGCCGATAGTCAACCCTTTGATGCTCAGTTCTCTTGGGAGGCCTATCTTCCCTTGACTTGGAAGGTGTTGAATGTCTTCTGGAGGCTTCCCCTTTGTTTCTCTTGTAGTTATTATTGAAGAACTTGTTGAATCTTTTAACCATCAGGGCAATCTCCTCCTAGTCTATGGCTTCTTTTGGCTCAGCTCACTTTACATTATTGGCCATCAATGCAGCTGTTTTGGGCGCAGCTTGCTCTTTTTTTCTCAGCCCAAACTAAAATGCCTTGAGGTCTGAGAATAGCTTATGATTAGATGTTCTTGAGAGGTTCATTGAATATCTCAGGGCCATAACTTTCATTTCCCATTCAGCTAGAAGGCTTTTTAAGACCTCCTTGCATATTTCCTTTTGTGTATACTCTTTCCCAAGAGCTGAAAGCTCATTTGTAATCTCAAGAACTCGGCATCCGGTGATCCAAAGTTTCACCGCAAACATTTTGAAATTTTCAAAATTTTGAACAATGATTGATAATTTTTTCTCTTTAATTTGTTCCGATCCTTCACAAATTAAAGTCAGCTTATTCCGGGTTTCTTTTGCAGATTTGCAACATTTGATTTTATTGAACATGGCTTGTCCAATGTCTTGTAGAGAATATCCTTGGCCACACTGTCCAAGTTATATCTCTTTCTGTCTTCATTTGTCCATTCAGTTCATTGTTTTTCAACCAAAGTGGTCTTGCTTTCAAAGCAGCAGCCTTCTTCTCCTTCACCGAATCGCGCTCTGGTCTTGTTGTGTTACTTTGAGTATTTTCAGTGGCCCATCCTCTATCACAAGCCACATTTCATCATGTAATGCAGATAGATGAGCCTGCACACGAATTTTCCAATCATCAAATTCTTCAATAGTAAACATAGGAATGCGTGTTAGATTCGCTTCCATGATAATAACTTTGCTTTAAGAAATGAAAGACTTTGAAATACACAAGTGTTAAAACCTTTTGAAAAGATAGAGATCTAGTTCAGTAAACAGTGCGGAAGGCTCAATGTACCAACCGCTCTGATACCACTTGTAGGTCCCAAGGGGTGTGAAGTAAGGTTTAGAAGGGGAGAGGTTGAATAAATTTTACCAAATTTTCTATTTTAGTACTTTTAAAATTATTCATCAGAGTTGACTCAAACAGTTGTGTCCTTGATGGACAGCTAAGTTGACTTTTCAGCTAAGTTACTCACTCAACAGACTTGATAGAGTTGTTGATAGTATAACTCGGCTGCTCAAGCCAAATACTTAACTTGGCTGATTGGTTTTTAACATCGGAAGACATAACACCCTTTGTTTTGTTTTAAGCTTGTTTTTAACACTTGATTTTCAGCACTTGGTTATTTATCAGTTGGATAGCAAATATAATACTAACAGTAGATATAAAGTAAATATGCAGGAAAGTAAGTTTGCTGAAAGTAAAGGACACGAATATTTATAGAGGTTTGAAGATGGGGTAATTCTTCTAATCCTCTCTTCTCCAACTCCTGGAGGAATCCACTATGTAACAGATCAATTTACAAAGTGGTGAACAGTCTGGAGACAACCTTGATCACACACCGGGCTTCTCTTGTGACTCATCTTCTTCACAGTACCGCTTTGCTACTTGACCCACTTCTCAAGTTCTTGGATTTGATCACGATGTTGGGAAATTTATTGTTTAGATTTTGATGAATGTCATGTAAAACTTACACTAGAAAGTTGGCACCCCATTTTTCTTGTAATTCTTATTGTAATAGATAGGGCTGAATAAGCTGAGTCAAGTAAACTATGCCTGGAAATACAAAAAGTCAACTGACGATGTGAAGAGAAGACTCCGCTGAGGAACAACTGAGTATGGCCAAGAAAGAAGACCAAGGACTCGACTGAAGGAGTATCGGTGTGTGGATGTTGTGAGAAGAGTCGATTAAGTCAACCCAAGAAGCCAAGTCAAGTTGAAGTGACATATGAGTCTTTCAATCATTGGAGCAGACTCAAGTCACCTGGGGAAAAGGCAGCTGCAAAGAGGAGTTAACTGAAAAGAATCCGTTGCACAAAAGTCAAGAACATTACTTAAATAAGTAATACTTCCATGCTTCCATGTCTTAAAGTGCTCAGTCCCAAAAGCGTGCAAAAGGAATAAACCAATAGGAAGCACTGCACCTCGTGTCAGAACCTGAAAAGCTGGTCATTCAATTAATACGAGGAAAGGTCTGCATCTCAAGATTGAAGACCAAGAAAAGACAAGCCAATGAACGCAAGTGACTTTTGAAAATCAGCCTATCTCTTCAACGGGCAGATTTTTGAAAAGTTCACTATAAAAGGTTGAGGAATCACTTTGAGAATAGGTTACCTGAACCACAAACAAACAAGCATTATTCATTCTGTAACCTGCAAAATATTCTCAAGTTATTCAAGCAAAATCCTCAAGCCTAAATCTCGAAGGAAATCGATCCAACACTAAGCTGTGAAGGAAAGACAACTTCAAACTGTTGAAGAGGAAACTTTTGAAGAAGCAAAAGGGGTCTACTTTCCAAGGAGGATTGTAGGAAGGTTCAAGGTCGAACCAATCTCAAGTTATTGGAGTCTGCTGAGGGACCTGTCTGAATTTTTTCTCAGTTGTCCTTTCAGCATACTCTACTGGCTTCTTTCGGCAATCACATTTTTAAGATCTTTTTCCCTCTTTTCTGTAGCAACTAGCTTTGCTATGATCTTGGCATTTTAAGCCTTCAACTTAGTGTTCTCATAAGCTATGTGACTCAGAGTACTCAGCTCTTTTTTCAGCTGTGAGTTTTGGCTTTTAAGCTGGCTGTTTTCCTCATTTAAAAGTGTGTGAGAGGTTTTAATGTGCTCAAAATCATTCATCACTTTGCCTAATGCATCATAACAATCGTGGGTGATGAAGTGTGTGTACCACAATAACTATCAATCGAATCAAAATGAGATAAGTTAGAATGTACCTCATCTTCTTGATCTTGTTCTTTGGCAATGAGGCAGATCAAAGCCTCTTCCTCTGTGTAACTTGAGTAGTCAGCTTCACTACTATTTGAGTATGTTACTTCTTTGCACTTGGCAAGTTCAGCAGTCTCAGCAGCCAACATGGCTTTTTTCTTTTCTTGTCTTCTTTTCCTGAAGACTTTTCTTTCCTCCTCATTCCTATACTTGTTGACGGGTGGATAGGAACAATCAACAACAAAGTGTCCCGGTTGTCTACAAATCCAACATAGGTTTTCAGCTCTTTGATCGGCTCTCTCGATCCTTTGATTATTAGCTCTCGATTTTCGACTCTCTTGGCGGCTTTGTCCTCCATTGCTTTGGAGGGTGTCTTTGAATGTCTTATGGAGGTTTCACCCTTGTTCCTTTTATAGTTCTTGTTAAAGAACTTGTTGAATCTTTTATTTTAACCATGAGGGCAATCTCTTCCTGGTCAATGGTCTCCTTTGGCTCGGCCTTTTTCCCATCATCGGCCGACAATACAAATTGTCTTTGGTACGGATGTTTCTGTTAGGAAATTTCGTTGATGATTTTGATGATACCATATAAAACTTAAACTAGGAAGTTGACACCCCATTTTCCTTGTAATCAGTATTGTAATAAATAGGATGAAAAAAGTGAGTCAAGTCATCTATGTCAAAGAATACAAGAAGTCAATCATGGATCGGTTTGTGTGAAGACTCTGTTGTGTGTGTAGAGTAAGGCCATGAAGGAAGACAAGAACTCGATCAAGAAGAGTCGGATGAGGAACAATCGTTAGAAGTGTCGGTCAAGTCAACTCAAGAAGCCAAGTCTATAAGTTGAAGTGACAGTTGAGTCAATCAAATGATTGGAGCGGGACTCAAGTCACCTGGGGTAAAAGCGGCGATCTAGTCAAGACAAGCGACTTAGATCCGTTGATTAAAGTCAAGAATATTACTCAATATAGTAATATGTCAAAGTTGTCGGTCTAAAGTGTTTGTCCCAAAATTATGCAAAAGGAATAAACCAATGGAAAACACCGCACTCGTGGTCCGACGCCCGCAAATCTTTGAAATTCCATTAATACGAGGAAAGGTCAACATCACCAAGGAGGTAGACCAAGACAAGACAAGACAAGCTAACGAACATAAGTGACATTTGAAATTAGCCTATCACTTCAATGGACAAAATTTCAAGTGTACACTATAAAAGGCTGAGGAAGCTATTGAGAAGAGGTTACCTCAACCACGAACAAGCAAGCAATATTCAAGCATGTAACCTGCAATACTCTCAAACCTTATCAAGATAATTCTCAGGCCTGAAACTCGAAGGAACTCGATCCAACACAAGTTGTGAATGAAAAGCAACTTAAAATCTATTTAAGAGGAAACTTTTGAAGAAATCAAAGGGGTCTACTTTCCAAGACAGGATTGTAGAAAGGTTTAAGATCGAACCATTATCAAGTTTGTTGGAGGGCTTCGTGTGTAGGTCCCAAGGGGTGTGAGTAAGGTTTAGAAGGGGGAGGGGTTGAATAAACCTTACCAACTTTTTGATTTTAGTCTTTTTTAAAATAATACAGAGTTAATTCCACAACTAAGTCCTTGATGGACAGCTAAGTTAGTTAATCATCAGAGTTAGCCACTCAACAGACTCAAAACAGATGTTGATAGAATAACTCAGTTGTTTAGACTAAACCTTAACTTGGTTGTGATGAGATTTTCAGCGGAAGACTTAACACCCTTGAATTTGATTTAACTTTAACACTTGGTTTTAGCACTTTGTTACTTATCAGTTGGATACCAAATTATCAGCAGATATAAGATATGTGTGGAAGAATGTAAATATGCTGAAATGTAAATGACACAATAGTTTTTATAGAGGTTCGAAGATGGGGTAATTATGCTTGAGAAAGTAAACATCTGTGTAAAGGACAAGTCCTTTGATGAAATTTCTGGGGCTTTTGGTAGCTCTGTTTGATGAAATTTCTGGGGCTTTTGGTAGCTCTGTTTGCTTCTTACATAGTATTTTCTGTTTGGAGTCTGCTGAGGGACCTGTCTGAATTTTTTCTCAGTTGTCCTTTCAGCATACTCTACTGGCTTCTTTCGGCAATCACATTTTTAAGATCTTTTTCCCTCTTTTCTGTAGCAGCTAGCTTTGCTATGATCTTGGCATTTTAAGCCTTCAACTTAGTGTTCTCATAAGCTATGTGACTCAGAGTACTCAGCTCTTTTTTCAGCTGTGAGTTTTGGCTTTTAAGCTGGCTGTTTTCCTCATTTAAAAGTGTGTGAGAGGTTTTAATGTGCTCAAAATCATTCATCACTTTGCCTAATGCATCATAACAATCTGTGGGTGATGAAGTGTGTGTACCACAATAACTATCAACTGAATCAAAATGAGATAAGTTAGAATGTACCTCATCTTCTTGATCTTGTTCTTTGGCAATGAGGCAGATCAAAGCCTCTTCCTCTGTGTAACTTGAGTAGTCAGCTTCACTACTATTTGAGTATGTTACTTCTTTGCACTTGGCAAGTTCAGCAGTCTCAGCAGCCAACATGGCTTTTTTCTTTTCTTGTCTTCTTTTCCTGAAGACTTTTCTTTCCTCCTCATTCCTATACTTGTTGACGGGTGGATAGGAACAATCAACAACAAAGTGTCCCGGTTGTCTACAAATCCAACATAGGTTTTCAGCTCTTTGATCAGCTCTCTCGATCCTTTGATTATTAGCTCTCTGATTTTTAGCTCTCTTGGGCGGCCTGTCCTCCATTGCTTTGGAGGGTGCTGAATGTCTTATGGAGGTTTCACCCTTGTTCCTTTTATAGTTCTTGTTAAAGAACTTGTTGAATCTTTTATTTTAACCATGAGGGCAATCTCTTCCTGGTCAATGGTCTCCTTTGGCTCAGCCTTTTTCCCATCACTGGCCGACAATACAGCTGTCTTTGGTACAGATGTTTCCTGTTAGGAAATTTCGTTGACAGATTTTGATGATACCATATAAAACTTAAACTAGGAAGTTGACACCCCATTTTCCTTGTAATCTGTATTGTAATAAATAGGACTGAAAAAGCTGAGTCAAGTCATCTATGTCAAAGAATACAAGAAGTCAACTGCGGACTGTGTGAAGACTCTGTTGTGTGTCAGTAGAGTAAGGCCATGAAGGAAGACAAGAACTCGACTGAAGAAGAGTCAGATGAGGAACAACTATTAGAAGTGTCAGTCAAGTCAACTCAAGAAGCCAAGTCTATAAGTTGAAGTGACAGTTGAGTCAATCAAATGATTGGAGCAGACTCAAGTCACCTGGGGTAAAGGCAGCAGTCTAGTCAAGACAACTGACTTAGATCCGTTGATTAAAGTCAAGAATATTACTCAATATAGTAATATGTCAAAGTTGTCAGGTCTAAAGTGTTTGTCCCAAAATTATGCAAAAGGAATAAACCAATGGAAAACACTGAACCCTGTGTCCGACGTCTGCAAATGCTGAAATTCCATTAATACGAGGAAAGGTCAACATCACCAAGGAGGTAGACCAAGACAAGACAAGCCAACGAACATAAGTGACATTTGAAATTAGCCTATCACTTCAATGGACAAAATTTCAAGTGTACACTATAAAAGGCTGAGGAAGCTATTGAGAAGAGGTTACCTCAACCACGAACAAGCAAGCAATATTCAAGCATGTAACCTGCAATACTCTCAAACCTTATCAAGATAATTCTCAGGCCTGAAACTCGAAGGAACTCGATCCAACACAAGTTGTGAATGAAAAGCAACTTCAAATCTATTTAAGAGGAAACTTTTGAAGAAATCAAAGGGGTCTACTTTCCAAGACAGGATTGTAGAAAGGTTTAAGATCGAACCATTATCAAGTTTGTTGGAGGGCTTCGTGTGTAGGTCCCAAGGGGTGTGAGTAAGGTTTAGAAGGGGGAGGGGTTGAATAAACCTTACCAACTTTTTGATTTTAGTCTTTTTTAAAATAATACAGAGTTAATTCCACAACTAAGTCCTTGATGGACAGCTAAGTTAGTTAATCATCAGAGTTAGCCACTCAACAGACTCAAAACAGCTGTTGATAGAATAACTCAGTTGTTTAGACTAAACCTTAACTTGGTTGTGATGAGATTTTCAGCGGAAGACTTAACACCCTTGAATTTGATTTAACTTTAACACTTGGTTTTAGCACTTTGTTACTTATCAGTTTGATACCAAATTATCAGCAGATATAAGATATGTGTGGAAGAATGTAAATATGCTGAAATGTAAATGACACAATAGTTTTTATAGAGGTTCGAAGATGGGGTAATTATTCTACTCCTCTCTTCTCCAACTCCTGGAGGAATCCACTAAGTAATGATCAATTTACAAAGTGGTTATCAGTCCAGATACAAGTCTTGGTCACACAGCTGACTTGCTCCTTTGGGACTCAGTCTGGAGATGCCTTGGCCACACAGCTGGCTTCTCGTCCGACTCAGCTTCTTCACATGGAGGTTGCCTTGCTATTTCAGCATACTTTCTCAAGCTTCTTGGATTTGATAACGAAGCCCTCCAATAACTTGAGATTGGTTCGACCTTGAACCTTCCTACAATCCTCATTGGAAAGTAGTCCCCTTTTGATTCTTCAAAAGTTTCCTCTTCAACAGTTTGAAGTTGTCTTTCCTTCACAGCTTGGTGTTGGATCGATTTCCTTCGAGATTTAGGCTTTAGGATTTTGCTTGAATAACTTGAGAATATTTTGCAGGTTACAGAATGAATAATGCTCTTGCTTGTTCATGGTTCAGGTATTCAAGGTAACATTTTCTCAAAGTGATTCCTCAGCCTTTATAGTGAACTTTCAAAAATCTGCACATTGAAGAGATAGGCTGATTTTCAAAAGTCACTTGTGTTTGTTGGCTTGTCTTGTTGCAGTCCTTGATGTTGACATTTCCTCGTATTTAATGTCTTGCAGCATTTCAGCGTTTCTGACACTTGGTGCAGTGCTTCCCATTGGTTTGTTCCTTTTGCACACAACTTGAACTAACACTTTATCTTTGACAACTTTAACAGGTTACTATTCGGAGTAACATTTTTGACTTTTATCAACGGATATCGTTCAGTTGTCTTGACTTGACTGCAGTTCTTTATTCCTCAGGTGACTTTGAGTTAGCTTCCAATCAAGGGATGACTCATCTGTCACTTTAACTTGAGACTTGGCTTCTTGAGTCGGCTTGACTAACTCTTCATACAACTGTATCACAGCCGATACTCCTTCAGTCGAGTTCTTGACATCTCTTTCTTGCCACACTCAGCTGCTTCACAGTGGAGTCTTCATTCTAGTCTTCAGTTGACTTCTTGTATTCCCAGACATAGCTGACTTGACTCAGCTTGTTCAGCCCTATCTATTACAATACAAATTACAAGGAAAATGGGGTGCCAACTTTCTAGTCTAAGTTTTACATGGCATTCATCAAAATCTAAACAATAAATTTCCCAACAATTTCCCCCTTTTTGATGATGCCAAAACTTAAATACATACAAACAATATGCAAAAAGCAAAGATACATACAGACAAATGAAGTAACAAAGAATGTATACATAGAATCAATCTTTTTATTGATCATAACATTCTTGTCCTTTACACAGATGTTTACAGTGTGTATCAAAGCAATCAGAGCATACTTATGTCTACGCAAATTACAAATTTTTCATTGAATGTACAGAAGACTTACATGCATATGTATTTACAAAGGTAAAGCACATGAAGGGGTTAGCAGCAACACTTCATCGCCTTCGCTGCCTCCTTCTTTCTTCTTCAGCTCTGTCTTCGTCAGCTCTCTTCCTCTTCTTTTCCTCTTCAGCTGCTTTCTTCTTTTCGTAAACTCTCTTCGCAGCTTCATCTTTTCTTTTTATTTCCTGTCTTTCTTGCTACAGCTGAGTTTGCCTCTTGTTTTCTTCTTCGATTCTTTTGACATTTTCAGCATTTTTCCTCTCCACTTCCATATTGGCTACAGTATCACATCCAACCCAATATATCCTTCCTTTCTTGCCTGGATCTACATATTCAATATTTTTGGGTAGAGGTCTAAGTTTAAAACCTCTTCCTCCACCACTACTTCCTCCTCCTCTGGGCGTATATTATACTGGAGTTTTCTTCTTACCAGCTGAATGGCTGCTGGTAGTCTACTGCCTATCAGCTTATTCACATACCTTAAGACCTTTCTCCCAGTTGTGGCTAGGCTTGGGCTATGGATATGTTTTTGAAGTATCCTTCGGATTCAAGCGTTTTAAACTCTTCAAGTGATCTTGACTCTTGTCCGTCATCTGGAATGGCATTTGTGTCCTTCCCTGCCGGAATGCCACCAAATTGTTTCAACATTTCTTCAACGTGGGCATCCGTTCTTTTGTCGAACTCTTCCATCCCTGCTTCTACAATTTTTCTCTTCTCTGACATGGGCACAATAGATTGATGGAGCGGCAGAGTCATGGGAAGTTTGCTGATTATGCTAGTTGTGACATGACCTTGCTGAGGGGTTTCAGCAAGCATTAAGATCACATCCTCTGACCCCCCTCAACAGTTTTTCCCTTCTCAGCTGATTCATCCTTTTGCTTGTCAGCTGTATCTTCCTTCAATTTCCTCAGGTATTTCTCTTCCCCCTTTTTGGCATCATCGAAGGATAGAGGAACCCCAGGGAACATTCCTGCGAGCATAAAATCTAGTCGGTGGCCGAGCCGAGTTCTCGCTTAGAGTCTGCGGCTGCGGCAGTGTGACTTCGAGCGAGTGGCTTTCGATTCAGCTGCCACCAATTTCATCTCAGCCATGAGAAGGCTGAACTTTGAATTCATTGACTCTTCAACATGCAGAATTTCTTTTCGATGAAATTCACGCAGCAACTCCATCTCAGTTGTATGGGAGGCATGCAATCTCTTTATATAGGTCTGTATCCTTTCCTTCATGTTAGCATTGTCAGCACTCCAGACCAGCATTATGTTGTATAGTGCCTTGAAGTAGCGAACTTGCTCGAGACGCATGGCACTCTGCTGTTGAGACCATTCCCTTATCCTGACCACCACTCCTCTCAAGTCTCTTTGTGAGAGTGGCATCTCTGTTGTCCGGGCGCATGTCGAGAGAGGCTTGGTGCCGTTCAATCTTCTCAATCTCTTCACGGATCTTCTTGAAGATTTCACGCATCTTAGTATCGATTTGAGTCGGCCGCCACTGCAGATCGAGTTGAATTCTCTTGGTACAATTGAGTCAAGTAGGAATTATAGGATCTTCTTGGACATGTGTAGAGCTTATGTTCTCTTGCGCTCTCTTTCTAAAGCACGGGCGGCTTGCGAGAAAAAAGGGAATACATCTTCAAATGCATCGTCTCGCACTTGAGATATTGTGCGCGAGGTGGTCACCGCTGCGGACTCGGTAGCCTGCGTAGTTGAAGTTGTGGCGGTGGGGCGATTGAATGTTTTGCCCGGTGATCGAGCCTCACTATCTTAACAGCCTTCTTCTTCGGTCTCGATGAGGTTTTTCCATTTTTGTAGACTGGTACTCGGTTGTATCATCAGCGTCATCGGATGATGATGGAACCTGGGGGCTTGGTTCATCATAAAAATTGAATGTTTAGCGAGCAGCTTTGAAACTTGGCTGACTCGTCTGCGGAATAACATCCTCAGTTGGGTCCTTGTGATGTGCAACAGGGGTGGACTCAGATTCATCTTCAGATCCCAGAAATGATATATCAGGGTTGTCTTGGGAATCATGAAGTGCACTAGTCTCCTTCTCAGATTCTTCAATGTGAATAGGAGGGATGTTCTGCATTTTTTTCTCTTTACCTAGGGAAGTCTCAACCTCCCTCGGGCCTTCAATACCTTTAGCAGTCTCAACTACAGAAAGGCCTTCTACATTCTCTTCGACAGACGCAATTGTCTTAGGGTCTTCTGCGGTGGCATCCACAAGAGTCTCAACTCCTTGGATTGCACTTTCATTGCTCAGAGTGTTAATTCCCGGGGCATTTCCAACCTGTGCCTCGACTGCATCAGTAGTGTCCTCAGCCTGCAAAGTTGTTGGCACTTCAGCTGGGATAGACTCAACTGTCCGAGCTTCATTAGTGACAACTTGTTGTTGTTCTTTTTCTGTTTCTTTTCCTTTCTCCAGTTCGCCTCCTTCCTTCATAGTGGAGTCATCTGCAGCATCCTCCGACCTTGCTGCAGTGGAGTGAGTTTCCCCCTCAGCACCAGCTGAGTGATTGATGGTGGGGTCACTCTGCCCCAAACTCTCAGTTGCTTCCGTTTAGTGCTCAGTCGTGGGGGCAGGTGGTAAAACACCTTCAATAGGGGTTGGCTCAACTTGGGTGCCCAAATTCCCAATTTCATTGCCCAGTCCCTTGGATCCGTCCTCTGAGTGAATTAGGGAAATGGTTGCAGCAATAACTGTGGCAATCTGCTGCACCACTTCCAACGGATCAATCTCCAGCTGAGATTTAGAAGACTCTCCTGGTCCTTCCCTCAGTTGTTGTTCATGCATCAATGTGGATTCCCGCATGGCTTGCTGCATATCCAACTTCTCCGTTGCAGCAGCAGGATCCATGTCTTCATCGCTTTCCGAGAGCATGTCAATGTGAGGATGAGTATGGTCGTTGGTTCCAGTGAGAGGACAAATGCTGGCTTTCTCCTATGCACGGGTTTGCTCTTCAGCTTTGTCTTTTTCGTCCACCTTTATGATACAGATGATGTCCATGCAATTCTCATCATCAAGAGCCTGTCGTGCAGTGGTAATCCCTAGAAATTGCATTAACTCCTCTTCCTCCTCTATAAACTCGAGGCGTTGTCCATTCGTGTAGATGACTCTGGATGTCTGGATATACGGGTGAGTACATGATGACATCATCATCATCATCATCATCTTGTTCTTGTCCTTCTTTTTCGGGAATGGAAGGTAGCAAACTCTTTCTTCACCGTCAGCAGCATCGGGGGCAGGTGGAGACACAACTCTTTCATCAGGAGATTTGGCTGTCTCTGCTACTTCTTCTTCCTCAGCTGTTCTATCCACATTGGGTCTTCTATTTGCCTCTGCTGACCGTCCTCAGCAAACTTGGTTGTTTCATCAACAACTTCTGGAGACTGCACTTCTTCAGCAGTCTCAGAGATTTTCTCCAGCTAAGTGGCAGACTCAACTGTCTTCTCAAGCTCCGAGAGATTGGTGAGTCTTCTTCTTCTTCTTTTCCTTACCAGAGGAAGTTCTAGTTTGGTGAGTCTTCTTCTTCTTTGGGCTTCCTTCTCCGCCTCGGTTGCGTGGGAAGGAGACACGGCTACTCGCGCAGGTGACTCGGCTGTAGGTGCAGGTGCATCTTTAGTCTTTGCTGCAGGGGCTACTTTCTTCTTTGCAGCTGCAGGGGCATCTTTCTTCTTCGGAGGGGAGGCAATAGTTGTTTCCTCGGGGTCAGCTGATTCCCCCTCGCTTGTGTCCGCCCTCTTCGCATGGGCTCTCTTCAGGGCTACTGAAAGGTTAGCCCTAAACATCTTTTTGTTTACATGGAAAGGTTTTCCATGCTGAAGGGGAATGCCCTTCACTTCCATCAAGTGCCCAATAACTAGGCCATAGTCGAGTGATCCTTTAAAGGATCCATCCTCCTTGAATTATTTATTCGCAACGTTCTGGTGGAGTCTACTGTATACGAACTCAGCCCAGTTAACTTTCTTCCCTTGCATGATCTCAGCCATGACGATCAGCTTAGTCTTTGACAGTTGATTGAAACTGCCAAACTTCATATCCACGCATTTTGAGATGATATCCATCAGCTTGTGATAGTCGTCCTTCAGCAATTTCTTGTCAGCTGTGTAGACTACCTTCGCAGCACACTCGGGTTTGACTACTTCTTTCCATGTCGCAGCCAAGTCCACATCAGCTTCGTATATTTCCAGCATACCCTCCGACGGAAACAAACAGTGCTCCACAAGGTCTTTAGTAGTGATCATGATGTCCTTGCGGTGGACGGAGGACTTGATACCTTCATCCTGCACCTCTACATTCACATAAAACTGCGCCACCTCTTCCAGATAGGTGTGCGAGTATTCTATCGTCAAAAAAGCTTTAAGCCCAGATTTTTCCAACATATCCGCAATTTTCTTCACAAAGGTTGCATCTGAACCCTGCTTAACCATGCCTTCAAAATCCACTGAGGAGCCTGAGTAGATTTGCTTCGATAACTTTATGAAATCAGCCTTTGGTGCCATTTCTAGAAGATTCTACCGATTAAATCTTGATAAACTTGTTTTGAGAATTGGTAGGGTTTTTGAGAGAAAAGAGACTTGCTTTCGAATACTTGAAGATGAACAGTTTTTAAGTGTGAGAGAGAAAACTGAAAGAATGAGTATATAAGAGTTATGAAAGGACGAGTTTTTGGTTTTTGAATTTTGATCGAGATCAACGGCTCAGATTTAGCACGTCACATTGCATTTAATTTCTCGCATTTAATGCGGCAGCATTAGGTCTCTTGGCATAATCTAACCAAAGCAAAGGACGAAGGAGGATTAGGTTTTTGAGACCTTCGGGGTTTTAACGAGGCAATGCTTGCTAAACAGAGTTGGCGTCTAATTCACGAGGACAATTCTTTACTAGCCCAGTCTCTGAAGGCAAGATATTACCCTAATAATAATTTTCTATCCGCAAAAATTGGCTATAATCCATCGTATACTTGGAGAAGCATTCTTGCGGGAAGACAAATTATTACTAAGGGTATGTGATGGAATGTAGGAAATGGGATTGATGCTTTGGTCTGGAAAGATCCTTGGGTCCCGGATATGCCGAATTTCAGAATTAGGACACCACATGGAGACTGGCCGGAGGACCTTCGAGTTTACGAATTAATGCATGAGGAATACGCCGGATGGAACGCTGCTAAGCTAAGGGAGATGTTTAGCACTCAAGAGGTGGCTGCGATTCAATAGTGTCGACGACTAGAAGAGATAAAATTATGTGGCACTATACGAAAAATGGCATTTATAGTGTACGATCGAGGTACCGTGTGGCAAAACAAGACATGGGATATGCATGTGTTTCTACTTCTTCGTCGGGAACAGATGCCAGAATTTGGAGATTGATGTGGCGATTGGAGGTCCCCCCAAAGATCAAAATATTCCTATGGAAATGCCTCAAGAATATCCTTCCTGTCAAAAAGGCACTAATAAAAAAAGGAATCAAATTGGATACCATATGTAGCAGGTGTGGGCGCGAGGAAGAAATGGCAATCCACGCATTGAGGGACTGTCAATGGGTCTCATTTGCATGGAAAATATGCCCCATACGAATTCAAACAGATCAACACGAGGGAAGAGGTGATTTGGCCGACTGGATTGCGTGGGTAGCGAGAATATGGTCATTGAATCCATAGCATATTTGTAATGTTATTATGGAGCTTTTGGTATGGTAGGAACCTGCATGTGTTCCAAGGAAAAAATGTGAGCCAAATTTGGTGCTTGAACATGGCTAAACAGAGGTTAGATGAGTACCAGGAAGTGAACAAGAGGACAGACACGACAATTAACAGGAGGAGGCAACTAGATGATAAATGGGAACCTCCAACTTCCCCCGCATACAAAATTAACACCGATGCGTCTATTGTACCGGAGGTTGGAACGGGACTGGGCGTAATTATCAGAGACCACGTCGGGTAGGAGCATGGTGCATTATCAAAATTTAAGACGGAAACGCTGGACGTTGATGTGGCGGAGGCATGGGCGTGCAGGGAAGGAATTCATCTGGCTATAGCGAAAGGTATCCGGATGGTGGTGATTGAGATGGACAATTTGAACGTCTACCATGCACTTTTTGAGAAATTCGAGTGATTTTTCCTACCTCGGGAATATTATCAAGGACATTAAATCTCTTCTTGATTGTTTTTCCTCTATTTCGTTTAGTTGGGTTAGACGATCAGGCAATTGTGTTGAACATCATCTAGCGCGTCATGCTTTTTCTTTTAGTCTCGCTGAGTCATTTTCTGGAGCCATCCCCCATAACATTATGGATTTGATAAAGGGGGAGGCTCTATTCTCGTCTGGTTAATGAAATCTTGATTTCATTCTCAAAAAAAAACATTCAGACTGGAATACATCATGATTGATGAAATGGCATTGATCACAATTAATTTTTGATAGATAATTGAAAGAATAATTGATATTTTAGATGTGACGAAGAATTAAAAAAGAGTAACCACAGAGTACGGACAAAAACGAGAAAATGAAATAAATTGTAATAGGCCAAAATAACCACTTACATTTTGTGAAAATAAAAAATACTCATGTATTTTCAAGAACATATTTTTTGCCATTTTAACTATACACTGATGGTCGTATCCTTCGTGTATTCTTTGGTGATGTATTAACCATTTTTCAAAAAATAATTGTGGTAGGTCTTGGTACCGAGTTATGTGTTAGTCCCAAAAAATGAAAAAAAAGGAGTAAAATGGACATTTAGACTTAAAAATGGCTAAATAATTTTCTTTGTGAAAAATATGATTAAACAATAGTTTTGCTAAGAAGAAAAGACCAAAAATTCGACGGACTCAATAAAATAACTTTACTCCGCTAATGAGATTATCAGGAAGAGAACAGATTTGTGGATCTCCACGGTGTAGTATCATGAATTACCTCCACAACTACAGATTTGTCAATATAGTAAGTCAAAATTATCAATTGCAAGCTCCCCTCCAAAAATCAAAAAGTTTAAATTCAAATCCAAAATTTTATAAGCACCCCTCATAAAAAAATTGGCAGACACTTTTGATTATTCTAAGAATAATACTATAATCTTGTAAGCTAAGAAGGAAATTATTATAGAACTTATACTATTAAAAAGATAGTTAGTACATTCTGCCCGTAAGAGTTGTATGTCCAGTCGAATTGCGCCCTACTGAAAGAAGGAATAAGTGGATCAAAGTAAGCCAAGTCCAATCAATCTCAAAGCTACAAGTTCAGGGTGAAGGAGAAAGTTCGCCTTCCTGAGTTTCCCTCCTAGCAAAGCTTATCCCCCACTCGCATTTGCCTAATCGAGCAGAACGCTACTCACCAATCTTTACACAACACATAAGTTGGGTTTTGTTGTCCTTAGAGCCAATGGCGGAGGTGAGGGGCCATCCCAGGCCCTGACTCCCCCTTCTTAAAAAACATTACTAGGTAAAAGTTTTTAAAATTCTTTTTGGTTAATATTTATGTGTATTTTTTTATTTTTTTATCTAGCCCACGCCAATTTCTTGTATCGACCCACCCCATAATAATTTCTGGCTACGCCATTGCTTAGAGCCATTGTGAAAGACAAGATCTTTGCAGTTTGTGACCCTATCCGAGTATGTGCTTAGTGCCAACGCGTGTCATGGAACAATTAATGTATCCATACAATCTCCGACCCTCAATAGCTCAGTACAAAATCCACTTTTTCATTGTACTTTTCGGGCTGGGAAAAGTGAAAAAGGCTAAGAAATAAAGAAGGCAAACTTTTATGTTGCAAAGAATTGAAATACAAGAGCTCTTGAGGAGGAGGAGCACCCAAACCACTTGACCAAACAACTTGTTCAAAAAACGTATGCAGTCTTTATTATATATATCCAAAAAATATGTTAAACCATTAAAAAAAAGAATGTGGCACAGAAGGCCTTGTTCAGCCATGCCGCCTAGACCACCTAAAGCGGTCCTAAATATAATACACGCTATAAGATACGGATATATATTTTTGTGTGTGCACACATTCTGACACACACTTGCACCAATACTTAACTACACTGTCTACACACACACACACCACATATGTCATTACACACACAACAATTACACTAGAAGAATAATTAATAATAAGGAAGACAACAAGAACCAAAAAAAGAAACATATGGAGGGGAATCGACTGGCAGATGAACATCGCCGCTTGGAGCTGTTAGGTGAAATTATTGTAATCATTGCTATCAGGAAATGGCTATCAAAAATCACAATCAAAAGAATATTCTTGATGGTGTAGTGGACCATGGTACGGGATGATTCACACCTTCTTTGCCGAGAGAATATTTCACCACCTTTGCATAACAAATTTTCTGTTATAATTTCTTTGAGTCACGATCTTTTCTTGGACAGGAATTTAAATCTGTTAGCTGAATATTCTCTGATATTTTTCCATTTTCAGATTGTATATATATATCAGAGGATAGATCTTTCATACTATATACTTTTCAACAGTAATCAATATAAACAGAGAAAGTTTTCTCTCATTGCTCTTCATTCATATTTTCAATATGTTTAGCTTTCTTTTCGATTCAGGTTTTATGTTTCTTAACCATTGCTTTGCTCAAATCATAGGAAGCTCTACCAACATGTAAGATTTCATGATATTAAACAGAATAAATAGAGAACAAAAACTCAAACAGAGGATTCACTTAATTATATTAATGTACGTTACATCAAGATACAGTTAAAAATTTTTAATTAAACTATCATTTATGTAAATCTAAATCATATTCCACTTGTGGTGGTATCCAGTCATCTCCGTCTAGAAACACTCTCAATGAATACTGGGAAGACGCTTCGACCTCATCTAATACATGGATAAATGGTGGTATATTTGCAGTCGCACCACTTCCTACGTTGCGGAAAATGGCGAAGTAGGTAGTGTTCGGCGGAGAAGTATCAAGGAAATAGCCACTTACGGATGCATCCAAATAGGATTGCATGATCGTCGTCTCTGATCGGTTATTTTGAAACTTATCTACTATCTATCTACTATCTACTACTATCCTAAATGTCTAAATATTTATGTAATTTTTTGGATAGACTAAAATGCCCTGGTAAAATAACGGGACTAAAATATCCCTTTATTTAATGGTAAATTGTAATTATGCACAACCTAATAGAAAGGGCCTCACTCTGAATTCTGAAATGTAAAAAACCGTTAGGTTTTCCCTCAATTAATATACACTGCTTAAGATGATTGCGTCTCTTCAGTTCATAAAGGAATTTTATTCCCTTTTTCGAGTACTTCTAGGCTAAAATAAGCTAATAAAGGATTTCTCTGAAGTTGCAAACAAATCTATCCTGGGATTCCATCGGAGAAACAAGGTAGGAATTTTACAATTCAACATATCACTTTTTTCCCTTGCTGGAAAGACATGGAAATCTTTGAACATCTTACACGGATGATAGGTGAATTTTGTATTTATCTGCAACAAAATCTTATCATGATTTTGAGTTTTGTTTTTTTAGTTAAATTGGAATGAGTTATTTTTTTATATTGTATGGAATATGGGTGTGTTGTTAAAGATGATACTTTGGTATGACAAATTTATATGTTTTTGAGTTCTTTTTTCTATTGTATGAAATAAGTTAGAGTTTGGTACAAAGAAAGACGCCACAACATCCGCTAATAACACCAAAGGTATAAATACACTTTTTTTTGTATTTATGGTCTGAATCTTGAGATCCCCACCTCTTTCTGTTTAATCTTTTGTGGCGGGGGAGGTGGAATGGGGATTAGATGTTAAAATTGAAATAATTGTAATCTTTATTATGATTTTGTATGAATTTGGTGGAAGCAAATGGGAAGAACAGTGACAAAGCTAATGCTATGAGGTCAAAACACTCGATTCTGAGCGGTAGCGGGAGGAGCAAGATCAATAAGAGGTGAATTATTCATATCGAATGTGTACGGATACGCGGAATTTTTGACATCTTGCACGATTTAGAATGTGTTTGGAAATGTATGCTTGTGAATGCGTGTTTATAATAATTGAGACATATATACGGAAATTTTGTTATGGCTATTATCTTATATTATCTGTTTGTTGATTTAACATTCTTGCCAAATTGCTTTGAAGTATGCCACGAGTTGACAGGAGAAATAAGAAGTATTTTCTTGTGTAGTGTTTAAAACGTTGGCAAAGTGGCAAATGATAGTTGATTTTCTTGTTTTTACGTTTTTGTATTCGAGTGCTCGGATGAAGAGTAGTCTTCACTATTGCCTAAGTATTAGGTTCAATCTCGAGTTTGATTAACATGATAGTGGTCTTTCTTAATTTGGTGATAAGGAATAAATCGGTATTCTCTTGTGTTAATTCTGCCAAGGTTGTTGGATGTCTACTTCATATACGTACATCTGTTTGAATGTTTATTATATTATTTTGTAAGAATTTAATTTTGTGTATGCGATTTCTTGTTCTTCTTTCTTATTGATGGAGTTTTCCATATGAATTATCACTGTTAATTTATTGATCCTTTTAAATTTTAAAATTATTTATAAGGTTATTTTGTAATCAACCCCACATTATTATATTAGCAAAATTGCATAATTAGTCCTGTAACCTTTATCCGGTCGCACAAATGTCCTATAATTATCACGATTCTTAATTTAGTCCTGTAACTTTGGAAAAGTGTCAATTTGAGTCCTTTTTTGCCGGAAAATTCAAATCTCATCAGAACATGGCACGTGAGGGGTAGTGTCAAACTTTTCGGCCACACTTGCTTACGTGTCGAGGAACTGGCGTTTAAAAAAAAATAAAAATTCCATGCCATCAATTAAATAGACCAGTCAACCCTTTTTGGAGGGAAATGAGGATGCCAAATGACAAAAACACCTTTTGGGAGGGAAATGATGTGGCTAAAAGGACAAATAACCCAAAATCAGATTTCCCAATCTTCATATCATCACCTCTACACGACAAGAACCCTAGTTCTCCCAAAAATTCAATCTTTCACCCAAATGTTCGAATCTTCTCACACAACCACCTCAATTGATTGCTATTGCGATCGAAGAAGAGCGATCATTCGAACCTCATGGACGAATGAGAACCCAGGAAGGAGATTTCTTTCTTGACTCAATTATAAAGTAAGGGGTCGAATATTTCCATGAAATATGTTTTTTTTCCAAATCTTTGTTCCTAATGTTTTTGTTGTAATTATTTTGCCTAAAATATATTGTCAGTCATTTGTTTTGTGAAATTTTAGCATGGAGGTTGTGGATACTTTCACTGGCAAGAGTCTCCACTATGTGATAGAGCAAGGACTATAATTCCAGGTTTACTATGAAAGATAAATTGACTGGATGACGAAAGCAAGAAGCTAATTGAGAACAATGAAAATTTGGAAGAAATAAACAAAAAAACTGATTGAAAGAAACAAAATATTGGCTGAAAGGAAAAGAAAATTGGTTTAAGAGAAGAAGAAGATGGGTTTGATACTGGTGATTATTCCACTTGGGTTCAGCTTGTTGTGGATAATTTTGTCCAAAATGAACTCTGGTTCAAAGAGTGCAGGATTAGAGATGATTGGTTAATGTGTTGTAATGGTTATTTTTAAAACCTGATTGTAATGGTTGAGTTGTAATGGTTATGTTTTGTAATGGTTAATGGTTATGTTTAAAACCTGATTGTAATGGTAAATATGTGTAATGGTTAATGGTTATGTAATGGTTCTGTAATTTTAGCATGATTGAAAACAAGAATTTGTGCCCCTTAATTTTCATCATCAGAGATTAAACCCTCATCAAAGTCAACTTGTACATCAACCACATCATCCTCCCCTTCTGTGTCAAATGCATCTTATCCCTCACTGTCACATGCATCACTATCAACATTTTCTTCAAAAATCAGATCATCATCACTGCTCTCTTCCATCATCTCATATTCACTATCTAAAAAATCACTGTCATCATCATCATTAACCCCATCACCTATATCTTCCTCACCCTAACCCTCAGCCTCAGGAATCCCCTCATCATCTAGAACCACATCATCTCCCTCACCCTCAGGAATTCCGTCATCATCCAGAAGCCAATCATCTACATCAACATCATCATCATATCCCTCTACATCAACATCATCATCATTTCCTTCTACATTAGACTCACTATCACTGCTTGTTTGCTCATCGTCCATCTCTAATTCTACCCAACCACCAGCAACATCCTTTTGGCTAGAAGTGAATGAGGTTGTAGGTTCAACGTAGATATGCATCTCCCTAGAGTATAAATGTGTTAAAGCCCATGTCCTCATGTCATCATCATCACCCAATAATTTAAAATCCTTGCCTAAAAGTATATGGTAGACCCTACTCCCTACAACACCAAAGATATCACTCATCGTTTTTAGTAGTTTATTACACATGACATAGTCAAACACTATTATATCACCCCCTGTGTATCTACCAAATGGTTTGTGATGGAACTCCCAACCCAAGTACAACACAACAGTAGTAAAATCAGTGTCTTTGTCTGTGGAGCCCAAAACCCAATTTAAAATTAAAAACAAAAAGTAAAAAACAAACAAGCAAACACAAAAAAACATAAATTAGTACAAAGAGCATAAAAAACTCTATTTTTTACAGGTCTTTAATAATCGACATGGTCCCCAAGCATTTAAGAAATAAGACTCTTACTCCAATCAATAAATAGTGAAAAAATGCTATAAATAAGAATCTTACCATAAAAAAGGGGGCCCTTATCCTGATCAGTCCTCTTCCGAATCGACACCTTTTCTGCCATATCTTCTTCCAATATTTTCCTGTTCTCGAATATC
The DNA here is from genome assembly GCA_016081115.2 of Rehmannia glutinosa. NCBI lineage: Eukaryota > Viridiplantae > Streptophyta > Magnoliopsida > Lamiales > Orobanchaceae > Rehmannia > Rehmannia glutinosa. Next base: position 17,298,849 of record CM071930.1, on the reverse strand, counting down.
TTAAGATTCGAAGTCAGTGAGCAAGACATATTCTTCTTTACAGTTTCAGAGAGAATATTCTGTTAGATACTCAATTCGTTTTTTAGGGATTTTAGAGAAGGTTAGGGCTAAACAAGGTAGATTGAGCATATTAGGGGTGTATTTGTAATTTTGTCATTTGGCATCCTCATTTCCCTCGTAAAAGGGTTGACTGGTCTATTTAATTGATGACATGGAATTTTTATTTTTTTAAATGCCAGTTCCTCGACACGTAAGAGTGTGACCAGAAAGTTTGACACGTGCTCCTCACGTGCCGTGTTCCGGTGAGATTTGAATTTTCCAGCAAAAAAAGGACTTAAATTGACACTTTTCCAAAGTTACAGGACTAAATTAAGAATCGTGATAATTACAGGATATTTGTGCGACCGGGTAAAAGTTACAGGACTAATTCTGCAATTTTGCCTTATTATATTTCATTTAGTTCGCTCACCCCCTAATTGTAAAACATATGTCCGCCACTGCTTTGAGATTGGCTTTGAGTGATTGCTTCCAACAAAACCCATAATGTAAAAACAAATAACTTAATTACAATATTGTTGAGCAAGATGGTGAAGGAGAAGACTGAATACACAAATTGGTTTCATGTTCACTTTTTGATCTGCTCCACTTTGTCTGAACCATTTTTTGGATCAATTATGTTGTTTGTTTTGTCCACCTTCTGCAATTGCAAAGACTTCCATACTTATATGAGTTTGCATTTTTGTGAATTTGAGGTTTTTTTGTTGTTTCTTATTTTATAAGAGTAATACGAAAGTAGAAAAAAGAGCAGCAGAAAATAGACTCAAACGGCAGAAGATCTAAAGCACAGTACCAATATGAGAGCTGAAGATATCTGGACGGAAGGAGACTCGAATGAAGGATTTAATTCGCGTATGAGTGCTCAAGATAAGTTCAATATGGGAAAATTGTTCTCTGTTGCAACTGTCAATTAGAGGTAGTGGATATTGAAGTTGAGTTATTATTTTCGTGTGTATATGACTATATTTCAGGAACACGAAAGCTTGTGGCTTTATGAATATATATATGTACATCTGCAAAAAATGAAATAGCTAGATGATACAAGTTTCTGCACTCTTTCTCGGATATTTAATCTAATATTTTCATGGAAAAGCTTCCTGTTATCAAGAATTTAGCATAGAATAAAATACATATTGGAAATTCTTTCATGATAATCCACATTTATCTTTTATTTATCAGTTCTATTAGTTTTCTGGAACTAAACTAATTTGTTGCCTGATTTTAGACGTGCTCACTGTTCAGTTAATATATTGATCTCCACTTTGTAGGTTGCCTTCAGTATACCATTAAAATTTATGGGCATCGGTGCACTTTGAATAATCAATACTTATATCGACTTACTTAATGGCTATTGTGGTTGGTTTGTTTGAGAATGTTGAAGGCGTAACAATTGATTGTATTCACTAATTGATATAAAGAATAGATTGGTGTTTGCCTATCGCCTGTGAATTTCTAACTGCCATCTGTTCATGCATAAATCAACGTTCGTGCATATTGTCCTGTTGGTAGAAATGATAAAAGGGAAGTATGGTCTAAATATTGCAGTGAACACAATTGATTTCTTTTAAATGTGAGTTGTCTATGTTTTCCTTTTAAATACACAACTTGGTTTCATAATCCCCTTTTGTTTCACTCAACGTTTGTCAGAACCAGTTTTTTGGATCGATTTATGTTGTTTTTCCTACTTATATGAGTTTGCATTTTGGTGAATTTAATGTTTTTTGATGTTTCTTATTTTAATACATAAACCAAGAAAAAGGGCGGGTGCAGGAAATGGACTCAAAGGCAGAAGATTTAAAAACAGAATGACACAGATAAATATAGAAGGAAGAAGACTCGAAGACATAATTTGATTGGCATGTCATTGCTCAAGATAAGTCCATATGCAAAGAAGATTATGTGTTGCAATTGTCTAAAGAAATATAAATTGGGTGTGAATTTCTCTTGCCGTATGCAGTGGCGTAGCCACCTTAGGACGAGTACGGTCGGCGTATTTATAAATGATATTTCTAAGTTGTTACATGTGATTTCAAAAGGTAGTGTTGAAGTTTCTTAATAGTTTAATGAAGCATTTCTGGAATTGGTGTAAGCATGTATTTGGTATTGGATTTACTCCATGCTTTCCTTCTCTTTCTTCGAGGTGAACATTTGACATTACTAAAGTAGATTATGTGTTACTCAATGACATGATTCTTTACATACTCCTCAAATAAAAATTCTCTAATACATACATTTTTAGGGCAATATTTACATTATTTGCCATGAGTTTTTGGTTCCACATTCATTTCTAATTGAATTAGTAAATTTATTTGGTTCACGTGCAACGCACGTGCACCTTACTAGTCTACATAAAATGAACAAAGGTGGAATACAAATCTACTTTCAAAAGTCAAAAGAGGAGTAGATAGGCTTGAGAACACAATCTTTTCTTCCGGATATGACTTCTCACTCCGAAACTCACACTTCTGAAAGAATGCACGTGCAATTCCAGAAATCGAATTATTTCCACCGTAAAGTTGGCAGCTACGGTAAAATTGTTTTTGAGCTCTGATGCTTAGAGTTGCATCTACCCCCTGCAGTCTACACCTAAATAAGACAGAATATTTTGCCCAATTCTTGACTGCAACACCATATTTTGCGGTATTTACAACCGTCAAATCATGAGCCAAGAAACCTTTACCATTGATCCCTACAGATTAGTTTCTAAAGTAATAGTTAGAACTCATCGATTAATTAATAACATTTAAAGACATCCAACTCAACTAAAAAAATAAATACTTACATAATGTTGCTCGTGGCAAAGGGCTATCAGGTTCTTCGCTGCTAGCATTGGAGGATATTATTATCCTCCCAATCCCTTCTCCAATCAAAGATATATTGTTTTTGTCATCACCAACTGTGACTGTCTCATGGTATTCCCCCTTCTGAATATAGATACATACTCTAAAAGGGCTATAACTAGGGGACGCCTCTATTGCTTCCGAAATAGTCTTAATGTCAGATTTTGTCTGCTTAGAAACTGTAAATTTCATTGTACACTCAATATTCGTTTTGCTTCTCGTCATTGGTAGGAAAACGAATACAATTAAGAGAGTCACGATTGTAATAATAATTGCAACAGAGATTTTAATAATTATGTGCCAGCTCACCACGTATGATCTATGTTCTTCCATAGGAGAAAGAAACACGCCGGAACCAGCATTAACAGAAATGGAGTTAGGACTAAAAGAGTCGAAACCATCAAATGAAACCCTTAATGAATCGGGTGTTAATGCGGGTGATATTTGTGTAGGCGGGAACTCAACATCCACCTCAATATCCTTACAAGATGTTGAGGGTGAAATAGATGGAGTTATGTTCACATCATCCATGAGATTGGCGATATGAAATTGGATAAATAAATAAAAAAACAGAAAAAAGTGAATAAGAAGAGGAACAGAGGGAATTGTCTTTTTTTTCCCTCAAAAAACAAAAACTAATACATTCGAATCCATAAAATTAAATCAAAATATCACTTGGAGAGAACACAAAAAATCGGCCTTTGGGAACAGAGTGTGATGGCAGAAATTTTGTTTGAATTTTGTTGGCCAAAGATTCTTCAACTGAGTTAACCAAACGAAAACTTCAGTGAGTTGGCCGAGAAACTTTTAATTGCTGGAGAGGGAAGGGGGACTCTTTTCAAATGTTGAGATAAAATAAATATTTCCAAGTGTGAGTACTCTTGTTGTGTGTATGCTGGGATGTCCAAGTATGGGTACTGATCTTATATTTATAGTTTTGGTTTAAAGATCTCCCACTCCAAGTATGTGTAATATTATTCTCAGTTACCATTTACTCATCAGTGAATTAATTTATAACCGACAAATTAGACATTTCAAACCATTTAATTCAATTTTAAACAAATGAGTTTTTTTCTTCGTGTATGAATGAATAGTTCCATATTGATCATCTAATTAATTGAAAATCCAAGTGCTAGGAATATCGTAGGACAAAATTAATTGCGGGATTTATTTTGCGCAAATAGGATCAAGAAAAAGATGATCATCGAAAGTACAATCATAGTTTTTTTAGTATATATATATATATATATATATATTGTTCTCTTCTGATAAGGTCTTATTAGCTGACATGCATGACATCCATTTGTTAAGATATTCCCTAACTTAATTAACATTAAAAAAGTTACTCGCAATTTTTCGTTAAGCTTCTTTGAATATTTTTTTTTTAGTACTAGCAAAAAGCACGTGTTTTGCACGCGATTCTTATAACTTTAGAGAAAATTACAATATTTCATATGATTCATTTAACTTTAGAAAAATATTTGAAATTCTTAATAGTTTTCTCATAACATAAATATATATTATACACACATTTACGCAACTTGACAATTTTATTGTTTTTTCAATCATGACTAATTTAGGGAACTATTTAGTATAATTTTATAATTTAATAACATATCAAATATAAGAAATAAAATAGTTACTCAAATCACTTGGAGAGATGGTACTTGGTCCTATTAGAAAAAATTTCAACTATTAAATATTTTAGAAGTAATTCATAACTCACAATGAGGCATACGGATCGGACATATATTTAACAATTGAAAAATCTCACAACATACGGAATATCTGTTTTATATATGCTAAAGTACTGCTAGCTGCCTACCATACCGTATAAGTATATATATATATATATATATATATATATTTCCTCACTAACACACCCAACCATAAATAGGGAGATGAGTGATTTAATTAGATTTTTGATTATACTTCTAGTTTGACTTTTACAAATAAATAAATATTTTTACAACATGTTCACCAGACACTCGTAACTTCTGATTTTACTTGCAAAACACTACCAACTAATGATTCTCAATTATTTTCACTTATGCTATAGTAAATCACTTCTCTAATTAAAAGCAAAAGTTTTTTACAAACACTCCCGATAATTAATTAATTTAAATGGTATAAAATCGAGTGTTGATTGAAATTATCAAACTTTTGGATAATGCAAAAGTAAAAGAAAAGTCACTCAACACTATATATAAAGTGACGCTTAAATTAGATATTATTTAATTTATTACGGAAATACAATTATCATTGATGTAAGCAATTGATATACCTACAACTCCACTTCTAATTTACTTAGCAGGAAAAGGCAATGCATATCCAGGTCACAGGATTTATTTTGTGCAAATAGGAGCAAGAAAAAGATGATCATCTAAATTATAATGATAGTTTTTTTTTAGTATATTGTTCTCTTCTGATAAGGTTTTAGATCACATGAATGGACATCCATTTGTTAAGCTATTTCTTAACTTAATTAACATTAAAAAAAGTTACTCGCAATTTTTCGTTAAGCTACTTTGAATATTTTTCTTTAGTACTAGTAAAAGCACATTTGTTGCACGCGATTCTTATAACTTTAGAGAAAATCACAAATATTTCACTTGATTCATTTAACTTTAGAAAAAGCACAAACTTGTATAAAGCACTTGCAATGAAATTGATCATGCATATAACTTTAATGAAAAAACACTTGTGTTGCACCTAATTCTTATAACGTTAGTAAAAAGCACATTTGTTGCAACCTGATTCTTATAATTTAGAAAAACAAGTGTAATGCATGTGATTTATATATTTTAGTAAAAGGAACATGCATTGCTTTTGATTTATATAACTTTAATAACTTAATAATTTTATTAAAATAGTAGAGGGTGCTTATATATATCAATAAAGAGATATTACGTAAATGCTTAATTAATGAAAATTGAAATATCTCAACATATTTCTAATATTTGGTGTTTATTAAATATATCCATATGAGTAGTGATAATTAATTTAAAGAACTAAGTTTAAAATTTTCAAAATATAGATGCTAATATAATTAAATATTTTTTTATATAAATTTATAGCACATCTATCAGTTATCTTGGTTATTGGGAACAACATTCTTTTGGTTCTAATTTCACTGGAAATTGTGAACAACATGAACCACTCACGTGATTGAAATCTAGTGAAATTAGAACCAAATTTAAGCCGCTCACGTGATTGAAATCCAGTTAAATTAGAACCAAATTTGAGAATTTCGTATGGTCGTTATATGACTGCCATGCTTTTTTGCAGGATCAATATTGAAAGTTTTATGTAGTTATAATATATTTATGCAAAATGTGATTTTTCGGAACCTTTTTACTACCGCACTATAACGTTTTTTGAATAAATAGAAATATATAAAAAGAAAAGAAAAGGTCCAGATCACAAGCCGATTAGGTCAAACCTCGAGGTTATTTTTTGTAATTAACCCTAAAGATTGAAAAAATTCAGATGCTTACCGACCAAACGAGATTTATCTTCGAACCAGTTCGTCTATTGTCGATAGCTCTCCTGCCCGTGATGATCTCTAAAAGAACAACACCAAAATTATAGATATCTGATTTGAAGGTAAGTTGGCCAGTCATCGCATAATCCGGCGCGCAATATCCATACGTACCCATCATTCGGGTCGAAACATATGTCTCATCTCCGGAAGGACCCACTTTAGCTAAACCAAAATCAGATAGTTTCGTATGATATCCCTCCCAAAGCAAAAAGTTGGAACACTTCAAATCACGGTATATGATCGGTTTTGACATCTGGTCATGCAAATACTCTAGCCCTCATGGTGCACCAGCTGCTATCTGCATCCTCGTGTTCCAATCCAGCATTTTTCTATTGGGACGAGGGTATGTACTGAAAAAACCCCATTTTAGAGAAAAAAAATTATTATTATTATTATTATCATTTGTTCACCTAAAATCATGAAACAAAATCAACAAAAAGGGTAAACCAAGAAAAATGGCACCAATGAACATGCAAACCCTAGATCCCACTTTCTTAAACTCCTAAAACTCGTTCTAAACTAAGCAAAAAAATTCAGAAATCCACAAAAAAATCTTGAAGGAATTGTGTTTTTGAGAACAATAATTCACAAGCTTCGGAGAGATGGTGTTTGTTCGAACCGAATGGCACTGTGGCCTACCTCCACCACGTTCTGAGTAAGTTTTTTTGTTGTTTTGGTTTTTTGGTTTGTGTTTTGGTTTGTGTCTTTGTAGTTAAATCATGTAGGGTACAAAAAAGAAGATTTTATTATACCAAGAGAAGGGCATATGGACCCAAGAGAATCAGTTTTTTGATATGGTCCCCCATATTTAATACGTAGGGTTTATAAAAAGGGTATATGGACCCAAGAGAATCTGATTTTTTTACCTTTAATGAGCTTTTTGTTGTGTGGTCTTGTCTTGTTTCTGTGGAACATGTGGGGTGCCCAAGAGAATCTTTATTTTATTATTTAAATATTTTTTATGACATTATTTAAATTTTGTTTTTAAATTATTCACAGGTTCTGAATCTGATTCCATTACTTTGGTGATGCATCATGGAGGTGAGTTTCATAATACCCCTGTTGCAAAATACATTGGTGGGAATACTGTAATGTTAGATTATGTGAATGGGGAGCACATGACTGTAAGACACATTCAATTGTGGGGTAACATCCATATTTGTATAGGAAATAAGAAGTTTTATCTGTTACTTGATGGTGGTTTCAAGATGGTAGTCAATGATAGAGATTTAATGAGTTGTTATAAAAATTATGTTCCAAGTAGGGAAATGCACATTTATGTTGAAATGATTGAAAATGAGAGTGAGCATGAGGACAATGAAGGGGAGAGTGAAAATGATAGTGAGCATGAGGACAATGAAGGGGAGAGTGAAAATGATAGTGAGCATGAGGACAATAAAGGGGAGAGTGAGGGTGAGAACATTGGAAATGGTAGTGATCATGGGGAAACAGAGCACCTATTGGACAGTGATTTTTGCTCAGATCATCTTAGTTATAATGATGATGATCTTTTTGAACAATTTGTTGACCAAACTATAACTGGGAATGAATCTGTTATAAATAGTGAATCTGAGGAATAGGATATTGTTGAGGATAACGGCATTTTGGATGAACATAGGGTGTCTGAGGATGAACTTGGTGAGCCAAACTATCCTATTTTCAATCCTGATCAAGTATATGACCCTGTTTTTGAAGTTGGCATGGAGTTTAGCACTAAGACAGAGTTTAGGAAGGCTGTCCATTCTCATGCCATAGTGTCAAAGAGGTCTTTAAAATTCACTTCAAATGATAAATATAGGGTGTATGTGAATTGTGTAGGTGATGACTGCCAATGGAGAATTAATTTGATCAAAAAGAAAGGCTAGGAATCATGGACAATTAGGGATTTTAAGAACCATCACTCATGTCCTCCAAGTTACAATGTACAGAATGTAAAGCCTTCTTGGTTGAGAGAAATACATTAATAAGTTTAAGACCGACCTAAAAGGAATGTAAAGGTATGGATACAAGATGTCATTAGTGAATTGAGGGTTAATGTATCAAAAGATCAGGCATATATAGCTAAGCTAAGAAAAAGGCATTGAAAGTACTTGAGGGTTAATTTGAAGAACAATTTACCAAACTTTGGGACTACTTTGTGAGGAACTCGAGAAGGAGTAACCCTGGTTCTCTTGTAATTTTAGGAACCGAGGATGATGAGAATGGAGCAAAGAGGTTGATAAGTTGTATGTGTGTTTGATTGCATTGAAAGAGGGATTCAAAGCGGGTTGTAGGCCAATAATAGGGGTTGATGGATGTCACCTTAAAGGCCCACACAGAGGTGTTTTACTTACAACTGTAGGGGTGGATCCTAACAATAACCTGTACCCATTAGCCTATGCCATAGTGTGTAGAGAGAATTTGGAGACATGGAGGTGGTTCCTGATTCTGTTAAAGCATGACTTGAACATCATAAGACAAAATGAATTCACATTCATTTCTGATAAACAGAAGGGACTTATTCAAGAATTCACTGGGGTGTTGCGTGGAGTCCGAGCATAGGTTTTATGTTAGGCATTTGCACATTAACTTCAAAAATGTTGGTTTTAGAGGATTAGCATACAAAAATGCACTTTGGAGGGCTGCACAAGCTAGTACACTTGGGGAGTTTAAACATAGAATGAATGAAATGAATTAGCTTAATGAAAAAGCTTATGAATGGCTTAGTGACAAACCCCTGTCGGTGGAGTAGGTCACATTTGGTGATAATGCAAAATATGAGATGCTTCTTAACAATGTCGTGAAACATTTAATTCTTTGCATTTTAGATGCAAGGAGAAAGCCATGTTGACTATGCTTGAGTGGATTAGACAATACATAATGTCTAGGCTCCGGAAAAACAAGGAGATTGCGGACGAGAAAATGGAAGGATCTATTGTGTCCTAGAATTCAAAAGATCTTGCAAAAAAATCTTTGAAAAGGCCCCCGATTGTATGCACATGAAGTATTCGATTGATCTTGAGGTTTCTTGTTATGATGGTGGACAGTTTTGTGTTAATTTGGGGGATTGTTCTTGCACATGTAGAATGTGGGGACTTAGTGGAATCCCTTGCAAGCATGCAATAGGTGCAATAAATTTGGACAGAAAAAATCCAGAAGCATATGTGCACTCTTACTACAGTGTTGAAACCTACAAGAAAGTTTATGCATCAGCCATCATGAAATGGAGAGTTACTTTGGACTGAGACCATGTTTATACCCCCATTACCTCCTAACTTTGGAAGGGGGGTTGGAAGGCCAGCAAGAGCTAGAAGAATGGAGTCAGATGAGGTTATTAGCAAGCAAAAGAAACAGAAGCCAGGAAAAAACCCAATGGAAATGAAGAGACAACAAAGCACAGTGAAGTGCAGTGAATGTGGAGAAAGTGGGCACAATGCCAAGACATGTTCAAGAAGTCAAACTGGAGAAAATGTAAGTAAAAATGCTTTAAATTCTTCATTTATTTTCAACTATGATATCCTAATTTTTGACTTTATTGTAATATTTATAGGTTAGAAAGAGGAGTAGGACTTCTAGCACCAGTGGGCAAACTTCAAATGTTGAGGGGATTACAAGTGTAAGTGTAAGCATTAAATACAAATGCAACTTCAAATATTGGTTGTAATATTTCTCTTTGTTTGTTTTTTTTTTTTTGGGGGGGAATTTGCGGGGTCAAAATCTGTGAGGAGGTCCACTCAATCTGTGATGGAAGGGAATGAGCACTCTAATCTCTTACCACCAATTACCCAGTGTGTGATAGAATATGAGGACTTCACATAACTCTCTCTCTCCCACTCAGCGAGTCTCAAACAAATGCACCCCAAGTGGAAGGACCTTCAATGTTCCAACGACTTAAGATGGTTGGGGTCCAGTAGGGCTCGATCACGATTCGAGGTGATGAGAAATTCAAGAAAGCTGTCCAAATATTACTAAGTGATTTATATTGTCATTTTTTGAACCCTTGTAGGGTATTTTGAACCAATGATGAACTCAGTTTGGGCATTGAGTATTTTGAACCCTTGTAGGGTATTTTGAACCTTTTATTTGATATTTTTATGTAAAGTTGACCCAATGTTGTAATGTTTTGAACCCTTGAAGGGTATTATGTAATTGGAACCTTTGATGGATATTTGGAGCCTTTGATGCTTATATATTGGTTTTACTTGTTTCTTTATATACTAATGGTTCATTTCATTCATTAGCATAAATTACATTCATTAAATTACATAAATAAACAAACTTAGAAAGTCATAATAGGAATACATCAAAATACTACATTAGAACACTTCTTCTCAAATACAAAGTCATAATAACAAGGACATACTATACTTGATCCAAATACAAAATAAGACAGTCATAACAACCAAAATATGTCCATTCCCCTTCTCATTGTAACATTACTACATCAACAAACCACCAAACTGCAAATCATAGTAACATGTTGGTGTTGGTACCATTCACACATCCATTCTCCTTCTCATTGGCAGCAAATATGGCAGTGCAAATCCAGCAAAATAATAAGGTTATTAGAGGAAGAATGTACAATATTTTTTTGAGTTTTTTGTTAGCCATCTCTTTTTTTGCAACCTCATTCTGCAGAGCATTCATCTTCTTCAAAAGTCCAGGTATGATAGCCTTAGATCGACGACACATTGGGGGATCCCCCCCAGTCAAAAAATTGACAACCTCCCCTCTGCAAAATGAATAATATTGTGGAGAAAAAATACAAAACTAATTATAAACAAGCATTTCATTCTATTGAAGCTCAGGATTTAGGGTTGGAATTCACTTACATTATAATGGAGACATTAATGGAATCCCCTTCCAGGGTTCTCCTCGGTCCAAGAGGTGTGAATCACTGCCCTCCTTCCACAGAAACAGTCGACAATTGAAGTGGTGTGGGACATTCTTTCCAATTTTCCCTCTGCAATTCTCTCTTGCAATTTTCAGTGAAGGGTGCAATTAGGGTTCTTGAAGATTTGGGGATTTAATAGGTGTATTAGGTGGGTGGGGTTTATGTGTAATAAATGAAATATTTTCCCTCCAAATCAATCCAATGTGTCAACTTTTCCAACTCAGCATTGACCAAGGGGTTGAATTATTAGCCATGTCAGCAAAATGACCGAAAATTGGCAAAATCACCAATTTAAGAGCATCATGTGACCTGCACGTGACAATTACCGGCGACTTTTGAAATTTCCGGCGAAATTTGTATGCAATGTGCCAAAAATTGAGAATTTGTGTATGAAATGTGCCATATCCATAAATGGCGTACCTCGACTGCAAGTGTAGTATAGTTAGTGTATCAAAATTGAAACTTAGCCTAAACCTTATGCCAAACTTAGCAAATGCGAATTTTAGTTAGACATGGTTGCCTTTTTGGGTCATGTAGTGTCAGGTGATGGAATCTCGGTAGACCCCTTGAAAGTAGAAATAGTTGTGAATTGGAAAAGACCTGAGAATGTAACGGAGATCGGAAGTTTCTTAGATCTGGTTGGATACTTTCGTAGATTTATCAAAGATTTTTCCAAAATAGCCAGTCCATTAACTAGGTTGACTCAGAAGCAAGTTAAATTTGAGTGGAACGATAAATGTGAAGCTAGTTTCCAAGAATTGAAGAAACGACTTACAACAACACCTATTTTAGATTCCTGAAGGAAATGAAAACTTTGTTGTCTCTGAGTGATGCTTCCAAGGAAGGATTGGGAGGCTGATACTTATGCGAGAATGGAAAGGTAATCGCGTCAGACGCATCAAGGAAGCTCAAACCTTACGGGATGAACTATCCAACACATGATCTAGAATTAGGTGCTATTATTTTTGCTTTGAAGAAATGGCGTTATTATTTATATGGAGCGTCATTTACGATTTACATGGTCATAAAAGTCTTAAGTATTTATTTTCACAAAAGGAATTAAACTTAAGGCAAGCAACCGAGATGGATTGAACTTTTAGAAGACTATCATTTTTCCATTCAATATTATCCGGAAAAGCCAATGTAGTGGCAGATGCTTTGAGTAGAAAAGTAAGTTTGGCTAGACTAATGATCAGAGAATGGAAAGCGTTAGAAGAATTGAGTTTTTGGAATCCTAAAATAACATGTACACATCTTTTATGTGCTAACATGTCAGTAAGACCTACCTTGTTGGAAGAAATAAGGGTGTCACAAGAGAAAGATCTCAAGTTCCAAAAATTAAAAGAGAAAGTCGTACAAGGAAAGAGTCCTGAGTTTAATATAGGGAATGATGGAATCCTACGATTTGGAAATCGAGTATGTATACCCAATGATGAAACTTTAAAGAATGAGATCCTTGCTGAAGCTCATCGCTCGAGGTATACAGTTCATCCAGGTGGAAACAAGATGTACAATAACTTGAAACAACATTACTGGTGGGCAAATATGAAGAATTAAGTTGTTGAATATGTTTCAAGGTGTCTAACTTGTCAACAGGTGAAGGCTGAACATCAACGACCTTTTGGGCTCCTACAGCCTCTACCCATACCAGAATGGAAATGGAAATATATAACTATGGATTTCGTCATGGATTTGCCTCGGACTAGAAGTAGTCATGATGCAATTTGGGTGATAGTTGATAGGCTTACCAAATCAGCACATTTTCTTCTTGTTACAAAGACAAATAGTCTCCATAAACTGGCTCAAATATACATTAACGAGATTGTGAGACTACATGGTATACATACTAACATTGTTTCTAATAGAGATCCAAGATTCGTATCCCGATTCTGGAAAAGCCTGCATGAAGCTTTGGGAACCAAGCTAAGCTTTAGTACTGTTGCTCATCTTCAAACTGATGGACAATCTGATAGAAGAATCCAAATACTTTAAGATATGCTGAGAGCATGTGCGTTAGACTTTCAAGGAAACTGGGATTCTCATCTGGCCTTAGCAGAATTTGCATACAACAACAGTTATCAAGCAACAATCGGGATGGCACCTTATGAATCTCTATACGGAAGGAAGTGTAGGTCACCCGTTCATTGGGAAATTGATGATAAATGGACTCCTAAGAAGAAAAGTACTGTGTCATTGCCATTTCCCAAGCTCGATCTAGTGCAAGAAGCTATCGACAAAGTTCGAATAATTCGAGAATGAATCCGTAAAGCTCAAAGCCGCCACAAAAACTACGCAGATCAAAGAAGAAGAGATTTAGAGTTTGCAACCGATGATGAAGTATTTCTGAGATTGTCTCCACGAAAGGGTATGATTCATTCCAGGAAGGGTGGGAAATTAAGTCCCAGATACATTGGCCCTTTTAAAATACTTGAAAGAATAGGAACTGTAGCTTATCGTTTAGAGCTTCCGCCAAAACTTGCGGGAATGCACAACGTCTTTCATGTCTCAAGGCTAAAGAAATATCATCCTGATCCAGAGCACATAATCAAGGACAACATTCCTCGAGTAATGGAGAATTTGACATACGAGGAGAAACCGATCGTCAAGTTTGAGAATTGAGAAACAAAGGCATTCTCTTGGTTAAAGTAGTGTGGCAAAACCACGATAAGCTAGAAGAAGCCACTTGGGAAACAAAAGAAGATATGCGAAAGCACTACCCGGAACTGTTTCAAGAAGAGAATTTGGAGACCAAATTCTTTTAAGGAGGGAAGGATGTAGGACCCCGAAATTTTGACTACTTGTAATATATATATATATATATATATATATATAACTTTGTATATGAATATATTTTGTATGGTATTTTCCTATAATAATTCAGTTTTGATTCATCCCGAATTTTAGGGTGGAATATATATTAAGAATAATATGTATTTTAGTTTATTTCAATTGTTAAAATTTAAATTCTATGCCTTAATTGAAATATATATGTTTATTAAAATACTTAATTTAACATAACTAATCTGTTAAGGGGTCAAAACGTAATATGTACATATTAGCCTATACGTGTATACACCATTCTAATTATACAATACAAGAAACCAATCATAATAAGTTCTTGAAAGTCAGGTTGGGAAAGGCGGTGGAATTAGAAACTAAGTTATTGGCCAAATTAGGAGATATATCTAGTCAAGCGGATAACCATCTAGCTAAAATACTCTCACAAGAGGAAGAAAAAAAAAAGAAGAAGAAGAGAACGGGCAGACAACATAAGAATGAAGAAAGAAAAGTGAGTTGTTTGATTTCTTGCTTTACTTATTGTGGTGTACAATTCCATAGTTTTGAGGAAATTAATATATATATATATATATATATATATAGTGTTTGACTGTTCATTAGTTCAGATGTAAGAAATCACAACAACTCCTTTAAATTGTGGTTTGGTAAACTACAAATAGTTTAATACTAAATCTGATGCTTAAATTTTGTGATATAATTAAAACTATATATTTTGTATTAGCACCACCACTGTGTGTAACCTTTGGACAAATTTAGGGTACTTAGTTTAATAATTAAGTTAATATTCTATTATAATCTAATTTTGTTGCTGAAATCAAAATTTGGTAAGATTATGATGTTGCTTCATATTTTTATTTATTTTATCTCATAAAGTTAATCCCTGAGAGGTTCTGTAGGTCCCAAGGGGTGTGAGTAAGGTTTAGAAGGGGGGGTGAATATACCTTACCAACTTTTCGAATTTAGTCCTTTTAAATTATTACGAGTTAAATACACGGCTACTATGTCCTTGATGGATGACTAAGTTAGTTAACCAAATAGAGTTAGCCACTCAACGGACTCGATCTTTGTTGATAGAATAACTCAGTTGTTTAGTCTAAACCTTAACTTTTGTGATGATATTTTCAGCGGAAGACTTAACACCCTTGAATTTGAGTAAAGTTTGTTCTAACACTTGGTTTTAGCACTTTGTTAATTATCAGTTGGATAGCAAATAATCGGCAGGTATTAAATGATGTGCGTAAAGTAAATGCTTTGAAATGTAAATGACACAATAAATTTTATAGAGGTTCGGAGATGGGGTAATTCTTCTAATCCTCTCTTCTCCAACTCTTGGAGGAATCCACTAAGTATTGATCGAGTCTGAGTGGTTATCGGTCAAATACAAGTCTTGATCACACAGTTGACTTGATCCTTTGGGACTCGATCTGGAGATGCCTTGGTCACACACGGTGGCTTCCCGTGACGACTCGGCTTCTTCAGGTAAGGCTGCCTTGCTACTACTGACTCACTTGCTCAAGCTTCTTGGATTTGATCATGAAGCCCTCCAATAACTTGAGACTGGTTCGACCTTGAACCTTTCTACAATCCTCCTTGGAATGTAGACCCCTGTAGGTCCCAAGGGGTGTAAGTGTAAGGTTTAGAAGGGGGGGTTGAATAAACCTTACCCAATTTTCGATTTAGTCCTTTTAAGTATTCAGAGTTAATACTTGTTGTGTCCTTGATGGACAACCAATTTAGTTAATCAAGAGAGTTAGTCTCTCAACAGACTCAATCGAGCCGTTGATGGAATAACTCGGTTGTTGGGTCTAAATTAACTCAATGTGGTTTTGTTTTTTTGGAAGACTTAACACCCTTAAGTTTGATTAAGCAAGGATTTAGTGCTTGGTTTAGTACTTATGAATTATCAAGTGGATAGCAAATTTATCACAGATTTAAACAGTTAAGATGCAGGAATTAAAGTGATGAAATGTAAATGACACAATGAAATTTTTATAGAGGTTCGAAGATGGGGTAATTCTTCTACTCCTCTCTTCTCCAACTCCCGGAGGAATCCACTAGGTATTGATCAAGTATACAAAGTGGTAAGCACCCGATACAAGTCTTGATCACACGGTGACTTGATCCTTTAGGACTCGATCTGGAGACGCCTTGATCACTCGGTGGCTTCTCGTACGTGCGACTTAGCTTCTTCACAGGGCAATGCGCTTTTACTACTCTGACTCACTTGCTCAAGCTCTTTGGATTTGATCACGAAGCCCTCCAAAAGCTTAAGACTTGGTTCGACCTTGAACCTTCCTACAATCCTTCGTGGAATGTAGACCCCTTTGATTTTTCAAGTATTTTCCTCTTCAACCGATTGAAGTTATCTTTCCTTCACAGGTGAGTGTTGGATTGATGTTCTTCGTAGTGTAGGCTTGAGGATTGAGAATGTTTTGATTTTCTAATAATTTCTTGAACGTTTTTGGTTGGTCTGTCAGAATTTGTGTCACCTATTCTCAAATAAACTCCTCAGCCTTTTATAGTGATCTTTCAAAAATTTGCGCGTTGAAGAGATAGGCTTATTTTTGAAAGTCACTTGCGATCGTTAGCTTGTCTTGTTGCGATCCTTGAAATTGTCATTTCCTCGTATGAATTCTTCTTTCACCTTTTCTCGAGTTCGACACGGTGTAGTGCTTCCCATTGGTTCATTCCTTTTGCACGCTCTGGGGACCGAGCACTCGAGAAAGGTGATATGGAGATATTACTTGTTTAAGTGATTCTCTTGATTTACGTGCAACGGATCTTTTCTGATTATCTCGACTTGATTGCATTTCTTTGCTTTCCCGATTGACTTAGAGTCGACTTCTAATCATTGGATGACTCTTACGTCACTTCAACTTGAGACTTGGCTTTTCTTGAGTTGACTTGGCGATACTTCACTCACCGCATCTCATTGCTTTTGATAGAGTTCCGTCTACTCTTCTTTGCCATACTCAATTGTCTCGCAATGAGTCTTCCTTCTAGTCTCCGAGTTGTCTTCTTGCATGTTAGGGGCGTAGGCGACTTAACTCACTTGGGCCACCTATTACAATGCATTTTACAACAAAAATGGGGTGCTAACTTCCTATTCTAAGTTTTACATGGCATTCATCAAAATCTAAACAATAAATTTCCTAATAATTTCCCCCTTTTGATGATGCCAAAACTTAAACCATTCAAAAATGCAAATAGCAAAGATACATACTGAGATAGTGTATTGACATAGAATGTATGCGTGAGAATCAATCCTTTTATTGATCATAACATTCTTGTTCTTTTACACAAGCTGTTTACAAGGTGTATCGAGCAAACATTTGTCTACACAAAAGAATAAAGAATTTATAGCTTTTATTGCGTAGAAAACTTACATAGTATGTATTTACATCATAAAATACATGAAGGGTGGACAACAACATTTCATCTCCTTCATTTGTCTCCTTCTTTCATCTTGTTCAAAGATCTTATCTCTTCTTCTCTTTTTCTCATCGTTCCCGCTGCTTCTTCTTCTTTTTTTCATATGCCTTCCTGGCAGCTTCATCTCTTCTTAATCTTTCATGTCTTTCCTCCCATAGCTGAGTTTCTCTCTTGTTTTCTTCTTCTATTCTTTTTGCATACTCGGCGTTACTTTTAGCCACTTGCAAATTTGCTATTTGGTCAAGCCCATTGATAGATCCCTCCTTTCTTTCCTGGATCTACGTATTCAATGTTTTTGGGCGAGAGGCCAGGTCCAAACCTCTTCCTCCACCATCGCTTCTTCCTCTACCTGCAGGCGTGTATTGTCTTGGGGTCTTCTTTCGGTGAGTGATCAGAGTGACCAGCAGAGTGATGTCGGTGTCTCTTGCTGTCGGCGCCTTCTTCACATAACGTGAGACCCTTTTCCCAAGACAAGTCCCAAGCTTGAGCCATAGACATATTTGCAAAGTATCCTTCGGGATGCGAGCGTTTTAAATTCATCAACGATCGTGGCTCTGTCCCGACATCGAGATGGCATAAGTGTCTCTGTCTCTTTGGAATGCCTCCATGTTGTTTCAAGATGTTCATAACCCGGGCATCCATTTTTCCTTCCACTTCCTCCATCCCTCGCTTCAATTGTTTTTCTCTTTTCAGCCATAGATATAGCGAGTGTTGGAGTGGCGAGTCACGCGGGGAGTTTCTTTGCGATAATGTCACGGTGTGACAGACCCCTGTTGGGGGTTTGTGCAATCATCAAGGTCACATTTTTTGATCCTTCCCCTCAGATTTTCCTTTCTTTTGTTTCAGTAACCCTCGGCTATCTTTCCCTTCACAATTGCATCCTCTTTTTCGGCTTGAGATCTTTTCGTGCTTTAAGGTATTCCTCTTCCCCTTTTGGCATCATCAAAGAGAGAGGGACACTGGAAACATATGCGCGCGGAAGTCGAGCCTGCGATGGTAGAGTTCTGTCTCTCGAGTCTGCTGCAGAGTATGCAAAGACGAAATTCGGATCGAGAAGCGTTGGACTCTGCGAAATCACTTCATCTCGGCCATGAGAAGGCTGAATTTTGTATTCATGGTTTCTTCCAAACGCTGTAGATCACTCTTATTTTGTTCACGCAGCAGACTTTATCTCGGCAGTTTGAGCTTCATGCATGTGCTCAATATGTTCTCCAGCCCGTTTTTGCATCGGCATTTTCGACTCTCCATACCAGCTGACTTGTTGAACAATGTCCTGAAGTATCTAACTTGTTCCACACGCATTGTTTCTTCTTTGTTGCCACCATTCCTTGATCTCGATTATGACTCTTAAATCGCCAGTAAGATTGGCATCTCTGTTGTCGATCGCATGTCCATAGAGGCTCGATGCCTCTCCATCCGTTCAATCTCGGCCGAATAATGCCTTGAACACTTCGCGGACTTGGTGATTCTTCCGTTGCGGTGATGGCCATGCGGCGTCAAAATCATAATCGGTGGAACAATGGTGCCGATGGAAAAACGGGAGCTGGTGCGAAGGCGTGCAAGCTCGTTCTCACGATTCTTCGAGGAGGAGGTCGGTACCTCCAGAGAGAAAGGAAAAGATTCTATAAAGGAATCATCACGGCCAACCGGTATATGTTCAATGATGAGAGGTGCGCGTGAAGTTCCTCTTGGAGTCGAACTCGCTGCGGCTTGGGGAGCTGCGCGGTGGACTCTGTCTCGGTGGGGTCTTTTGTGAAGTGGACCCGACTTGCCGAGCCTCGGTGTCTCAACGGCCGTTGGTCTCGGTGATTTCTCCAATGAGTAGGCGGTCCTCGGCCTTATCGAAGTGTCATCGGACGATGATGAGATTTCCATTGGTGGCTCATCATCAAAATTAAAGGTTTGTGAGTAGTCTTGGGATCGACTTGCTCGTGCTTGGAACATCCGCTTGGTGAGTCTTTTGGATGCATCCACCGGGATGACTCGGCTTCTTCTTCGCCTTCCGATCCCGAGAAAGGTTACATCAGGATTATCCGGGAATCATGAAGCGCGCTTATCTCCTTTTCGGATGGGTCGATGATAGCGGGAGGGATGTTCTCTACTTGACTTCTTTACCCGGGAAGTCTCAACCTCCCGTGGCCTTCATTACCTCCAGCAGTCTCATTGCGCAATGAGGCTCAGTCCTCCCTTTCGGCGAGTGTCACTGTCTTAGGGTCTTTCGTGGTGGCATCCATTGGAGTCTCAACCCCATGGATTGCACTTTCATTGCCAGTGTTAACTCCCAGGGTTGTTCCTTCCGCGTGCCTCGACCGCATCAGCGGCGTCATTAGCCTTCGAGAGCGGTTGGCACCTCGGTGAGACGATCAACCGGCTCGAGCCGTTGATGACAACTTGCTTTGTTCGTTTAGTGTTTGTTCTTTTTCCACTTCGCCTCTTGGATTCGTTGTGAAGTCATCCGTAGCATCCTCCGACCTTCTTTGTAGTGGAGGGAATTTCCCCCTCGGTGGCGCACCCGGTGAGTGACTTGGAATGGGGTCACTCGTATCCAACCTCCCATTTGTTGCTATTGAATGTTCACCGTTGGGGCAGGTGGTAAGACACCTTCAATAGGGGTTGGCTCATTGGGGTCCCCACTATCCCGATTTCATCGCCGAGTCCCTTATTGCCTTCTTCCGAGTGAGTGGAGAAGTGGTGACAAAGCAACAACAGTGGCGATTTTTTGAACCACTCCCATTGGATCAATTTCGGTGTGTTCGGAGGACTCTCCTGGTCCCTCCATCAATCTTTGCTAATGAAGGATTCTCGGATTCGTGCAATGCTTGCCTTTGCATTTGCAACTCTTCGTGGCGGCGGCATTCTCAGGATCCTCATCATTGTCGGAAGACATCAAGGATAGGATGTGTGTGTTACGGGTGCGGAGATAGGGCGATGATCTGGCCTTCTCACGTGCCTCGGCTTCCACTGTCTTTCCTTCTCCTTGTCCTTGAAGATGCGGGATGTACGTGCGATTGTCTTCATCCGATCTTTGGGATCACGATGGTTAGTCAAGGAAATTTAATGATTCCTCTTCTTCTTCTATAAACTCGGGCCGTTGAACTGTTCCCTTGATTTACTCAATTTCCATTTCCTCCACTCACGTAGACGATTTTGGATATATGGGTAAGGTGGAGATAGAATCATCACATCACTATCAGCTCTATCGGCTTCTTCTTGTGTCTCGGTGCGCGGACTTGACTATTTCTTGAGTTGCCTCTGTTTGATCGCCTTGTGAGACTTGGTTGCTTCATCAATTACATTTGGGGACTCGATCGCTTCCAGATTTAAGTATTTGTTCCAATTTGAGTGGCCGACTCGGCCGGTTTTTCAAGCTCGGAGCGCTTGATGATTCTTCTTCGTCTTCTAGTTTGTACGGAGGGATTTACGGTTCGAGAGACGATTTAAATCGAGTCTTGGCGGCGGGGCGTCTTTGGTGTCTTTTCTCGAGGAGTGGCCGTCTTGGCTTATCGATCTCCTCTTTTTGACGATCGGAGAAGGTATTTGAGAGTCCTTCTCGGCCTTCTTTGTTGGGGCGAGACACGGCTGCAGGGGGGTGACTTCTGCTGGGGCGGAGCGAGTTTGACTTTCTTTTCTTTGCGAAGCGTGATCTTCTTAGCAGTTGCAGGGCGGCTTTCTTCTTTGATGGAGAGGAAGCAGATTGTATCTTGGTCGGTGATTCCCCCTCACTTGTGTCACCTCTCTTGGCGTAGGCTCTCTTTGTGCGCCGAGAGGTTTGATCTGAACATCCTCTTGTTAACATGGAACGCCTTTCCATGTCTAAGAGGGACTCCTTTCACCTCCATCATCCGGCCAATCACCAGGCCATATCACAGGGATCCTCCAAATGTGCCATCTTCCTGAAGGATTTGTTCCCTACATTCGGCATAATACATTTGTAGACAAACTCGGCCAGATTTATTTTCCTTTCTTCAATGATCGCCGCCATCACGATCGGCTTTGCTTTTGGATGATTGGTCAAAGTGCCAAATTTGATGTCAATACATTTGGCAACTATGTCCAACGACTTGTGATAATCCTCCTTCAAAGACCTCTTGTTTCTTTGTGTAAACTATTTTATCAAAGCATAGTCGGGCTTGGCTATTTCCTTCCAAGCGGCCAGGTTTACATCGGCCGTTAATTTCGATGCTCCTTCCGTTGGTAGTGAGCGGTGTTCACCCCAAGTCCTGGCGAGAGATGGTGAGCCGCTTTTCCAGGTATGAGATGACTTTATCCCTTCATCGTGAATCTCGGCATTCACGTAGAATCGCGTCGACCTCCTCCACATAGGTCATCGGATATTACAAAGACGTCGAAAGCGATTTCAGCCCAGGCGTTTCCAATTTCTCGGCGATTTTCTTCACTAGGGTGTCATCGGACCCTGTTTCACCATCTTGTCGAAATCCACAAAGGTGTGGATTTGCTTTCCTAACTTGGTAAAATCATAGGTTGGTGCCATTTTTCAGGATTTTATCAAAGAAAATTTAGAGATTGATTTGAAGATAGATAGGGTTTTGAGGCGATTTTTGCCTTTGCTTCCGAGAGAGAAATGAGCGGTTTTGATAGTGTGTGAGAGAAACGGACGAAAAAGGTTTAAGTATGGTTTGAAAGGGCGTGCGGGTGGTTTTTGAAATGTGATCGAGATCAACGGTTTAGATTTTGCACGCATATTTAGCATTTAATGTCTTGTATTTAATGCGGCAAAAGCATTTATATCCAATCATAAGCTTGGTGTGCGCTTTATGTCTGTACACATCATCATTATCTTTGACGTCATTCTTAAAACATTCCCGCTTAGTAAAACGATTGCGTTTTTGTCACTTTGCTCATAAGTGACTCAAACTTATCCTTTATTTGATTTAACTCTCCTTCTCACAGATTCTCTTAGTGACTCATTAACCGCCCGACTTGGTATAGTTGTCTTTTCGATATAGTGATTTACTTAATTGATTTGTGAGTTGACTCTTTTTCCCTTTTTGTGTTCCATTTCTTTTCTTTGATTCTTCTCGAGTGTCATTTCAGTGCTCAATTAACCCTAACTCATGTTTGAGTTCTTCAAATCTTGACTCACATAGTGGTTTTGTGAAGATGTCGGCCGATTGTTTATCGTTGAGATATATTCCAAGATGATGTCCTTCTTTTCAACATGATCTCTTATGAAGTGATACGACATCAATATGTTTTGTTCTTGAGTGCAACACGGATTTTGAGTGATTGCAATTGCACTTGTGTTATCACACATGATTGGAATTTCTTTTTCCTCAACTTCATAGTCTCTCTGTTCTTTGTCTCATCCATAGAACTTGGGCTGTGATTTGCCCGACTATGTATTCTAGCTTGGTGAGGTGGCTATTGAATTTTGCTTCTTGCTAAACCAGAAATCAGCTTTGTTTCCTAGCATTTGACATGTGCACGAAGTGCTTTTTTGTCAACTCTGCATCCAAAGATAGTCGAGTCCGAATAGCCGATTAGCTTGAATCCACCTTCCTTTGGATACCATAAGCCAACTTCTTGGCTTCCTTTCAAGTATCTCAATATTCTCTTATTTCTTTGTCATATGGCTCTCTTTTGGAGCGATTAAAATCTTGCACATACACCTACAAAGAAAGGTGATATCCGGCCGCTTCTTTGTAAGATAGAGCAATAATCCAATAAGTACTCAGAATTTGTTTGATCTGAGCTTGCCATCATGCATCCATGCCCATTTTGGTGATGTATTCATTGGTATTTCCACGAAGACTTCTCCTCCATACCAAATTTCTTCATTAAGTCTCCGGTGTATTTTGTTTGACTTATGAAGGTTCCATCCTTCAGTTGTTTCACTTGGAGTCCAAGGAAGAATGTTAGCTCTCCCATCATGATCATTTCAAATTTACTCGCATGAGGTTTGAAAATTTTTCACACTGACTCTTTGTTTGTGGATCCAAAAATGATGTCATCCACATATATTTGAACAAGCAAAGTATACTCTTTTTGTCTTGAATTCGAAAAGTGTTCTATCTACCTTTCCTTTTGTGAATCCATTTACGATTTAGGAATTGTGACAAGGTATCATACCATGCTCGGGGCGCTGTTTCAATCCATACAAGGCTTTCTTGAGTTTGTATACCTTATCTCCAAGAGTGTTCTCGCTCAAATCCTCGGAGGTTGTTCAACATACACTTCTTCTTCCAATAAACCATTTAGGAATGCACTTTTTACATCCATCGATATACAAAGTGAAATTCTTGTGAGCAAAGATAGGCAAGAAACATTCTTATAGCTTCGTCTTTGCTACGAGGAGCAAATGTTTTATCAAAATCTATTCCTTCTTCTTGGCAATATCCTTTGGCTACTAGTCTTGCCTTGTTTCTTACGAACCTTCCTCGTTCATCTTGTTTCGAACACCCATTTGGCACCGATAACATTTTGATGTGTGGGTCTTTGAACTAATTTCCATACTTTATTTCTTTCAAAGCGATTGACTCTTCTTGCATAGCTTGAATCCAATGTGTGTCATCAATGCTTGTAACATGGGCTCTATTTGCGAGATAAAGCATGTGAACATGGCTTCTTGTTGAGTTCGGATCTTGTTTTGACACCTTCTCTTATATCTCCAATGACAAGTTCGGTGGATGGTCTCTCGGCCATCTTACATCGGGTTGGAGTAAGTTAGCTGGATTTAGTCGTCTTGCGGTACTTTGTGTTCTTTGTGTTCGACTCTCTCGTAATCACTTATTTGCAAATTTTCCATTTGTTTTTGAGATTGACTATCTCATCTTCTTACGAGTTTATAATTCTAGCTTGGCTTGACATAGGGACTCTTACGTATGGTTGGATGATTGACTTATCGGTGACTCTTCAATGTCTTCTCCATTTACATTTGGCTCATCGAATACCACATGAATGGATTCTTCGCAACCATAGTCCTTTTGTTGAGTACTCAGGCTTTGCTTTTGGTGAGTATCCTAAGAAGATACCTTCATCGACTTTAGCATCAAAAGCCTTTAGATTGTCTTTGCCATTGTTGTGGATGAAGCATTTACATCCAAATATTCTGAAATATGCAACATTTGGTTTTCTTCCGATCCCAAATCTCATAGGAGTCTTTGTCATTTGTCTTTTATCATACATCTGCTGTTTTGAGTGAGCAATTTGTGTTGATTGCTTGACCCAAAATCTTTTTGGTAACCTGCTTGACTAACATGGTCCTTCTTTGCTTCTTTGAGGGTTCATTCTTCTTCTTTCGCAACTCCATTCTGTTTGTGGAGTCCTTGTCTGTGATAGTTCATGACCAATACCATTCTCAATACAATATCGAGTTATTATTCCATTGACAAACTCGGTTCCTCGTCGATCTTATTTTGAAAATGGTTTGACTCTTCTCGTTTTGAATCCTCTTCATCATTTGTGGTAGTTTTTGTAGAGTTTCTTTCTTCTTACACATGAATATTGCCCATGTATATCTTGAGTAGTCATCTACTACCACCAAGGTGTATTTCTTTCCACTTATCTTGGTTTGGTTCCTTTGGGCCAAATAGATCCATGTGTAGCGGATGCAATATTCTTGTTGAAGATGAACATGTCTTTTCTTTGAATGAAGATTTGATTTGTTTTCCCTTTTGACATGCATCACATATACTCTCCTTCTTGTATCGAGTCCGGAAGTCCTTCCACAAGACTACTTACGGCAAGCTTGTTAACCGTTTTGAAATTCGGGTGACTCGGCTTTTTGTGCCACCAACTTGATTAATTTGTGCTCTTTGCTAATAGGCAGTCTTTGTGTGTAGCGGTTGACCAATCTACTACATACATGTTCTTTTGTCCGCATCCTTGCAACACAACTTCATTTGATTGATATCCTTGATTTGGCATACACCCATGTTGAATCAATATTGTAGCCCTTGTCACGAGTTGGTGATGCTCGATAAGTTGAAGTTGAGTCCTTCAACATATGCAACATCGTGATTTCTAATCCATTCCTCTTGATGGATCCAATGCCTCTTATTTCACCAGAGCTTCATTTCCTCCAAATATGACTTTTGCTCCTTTAACTTCCTTGAATTTTGACAGATGTTTCTTATTTCTGTCATATGTCCGGAGCGACCACTATCCATGTACCAGGTTCTTGGCTTTTCGGTTGTTCCTTGAACGCAATCAAGGAAATTAAGTTTTAGGTACCCATACTTGTGCGGGTCTGAGGGGTTAGAATTGTAAGATGATCCAACCAACTTATAGCCAAATGATTTGACTCTAAGGGGTTGCCATCTATCGATGCCATAATCATAATTAATCCTAGCAAATTGCTTGGGGATTCTAGGTTCATACAAAATTGTCTCTTTTGTCTGTATGCTGTGTATAAGTTTTAGCAATCGCCTTCTTTGGGTAATTGTGGTGTCTCACGAGTGTAGTGCCTAGGTGCATACGTGTCTTTGATGAAAGCTCTTATACTTTTGGAATGGCCTTTCTTTGAGTTCTAGGCCTTTGCCATTTGGGCTTATATTCCATAAGTCTATCTTTGATAGTTTACATTATTCCAATCGGTTTGGCTTGGATATTTTCTACCATTCCCATCATATGTATTTCTTTTATGGATTTTACGGGGTTTTGGTAGCTCTGCTTTCTTCTCTGAGTATTTTTGTTTGGAGTTCTTTGAGGAACTCGGGTGAATCTCTTCTCGATTGTCCTTTCAGCGCACTCATTTGGTTTTTCCTTTTCCTTTATAACCAAGGCCAGTTTGTTTGCTTGTTATTGTGCTTTGGAGTGAATGTGTGTGCAACATTTAGAGTTTTGGATTTTTCGGACTCTTCATGGCTTGAAGATCCTTTTTCCAAAATTACTTTTGAGGTTTGACATAGCATAGAGGAATTAAATCTAAGCTGTCTTGTCTCCACATTCTCTTTGACTCATAATAAGATCATCCAATGATTTAGATGCCTTAGTGAATGAGGTAATGACATTTTTGAGGTCATTCTCCCTCTTCTCTATAGAAAGCAATTTCTCGCTATTAATTTAGCATTTTCAGCCTTTAAACTTTCATTCTCATCGCCTATTTGACTTAGAGTACTTAGCTCCTTAGTCGGCTTTGAGTTTTGACTCTTGAGTAGGCTGTTTTCCTCATTTAATAGTGTGTGTGAGGATTTAATGTGTTCAAAATCTTTCATCATTTTCCTAATGAATCATAAAGATCGAGTGGGTGATGAAGTGTGTGTGTCTGATCACTATCACTAGAGTCGAGTTTGATGAGTTAGAGTGTACCTCATCTTCTTGGTCGAGTTGATCTTGTTCCTTGGCCATCAAGCGCATCGGGCTTCTTCTTCGTGAGTCACTTGAGTAGTCACCTTCGCTTGCTCTCAATCATTGTCTCTCTTGACTTGGCTGTTTAATGATCTGCACCATCATTGCCTTTTTCTTTTCTTGTCTTTCTTTCTCTCAAGACCTTTTTCTTTCTTCATTCATGTATTTGTTAACTACGAGGATATGAGCGATCAATGGCATAGTGACCTGGTTGTCTGATTCGGCATAGATATTCAGCCTTTTGATCGACTCTTTCCATTCTTGGATTGTCACCCTTTGATATTGACTTTTTGATGATCTGTTCTCTTGGTTGGCCTATCTTCCCTTGATTTGGAGAGAGAGCCGAGTGTCTTACGGAAGATTCGCCCTTTCCTCTCTTGTAGTTCTTATTGAAGAACTTGTTGAATCTTTTAACCATCGGGGTTATTTCTTCGGATCAATGACTTCTTTGACCTCGGCTCTCTTCCCATCTTTAACAATTAGAGCGAGTTGTTTTGGGTAAATTGTCTCTTCCTCGGGTCTTTTCTTCTCGGCTCAAACTCGTAGGCTTTGAGGTCTCGAGAATAATTCATGGTTGGATGTCTTTGATAGGTCCATGGAATGTCTTAGTGCCATGACCTTCATTTTCCCATTGTGGAAGACTTTTAGGATCTTGGACACATTTCTTTCGTGTATATTCCTTTCCAAGTGCGGATAGCTCATTGGTGATTTACGTGAACCGAGCATCCAGTTGATCCAGGTTTTCTCCTGAGATCATTTTGAAGTTCTCAAATTTGTACGACCCACCGATAATTTGTTTTCTTTGATTTGCTCACGAGCCTTCACAAATCAATGTTAGCTTGTCCTGCATTTCTTTAGCCGTTTTGCATGATTTGACTTTATTGAACATGGCTTTGTCAAGGTTTTGTAAAGGATGTCCTTGGCTACATTGTCCAGGTTGTATCTTTTTGTCATCATTTGTCCACTCGGTTCTTGGTTTTTCAACCATGGTGATCGTGCGGGAGCAACATCCTCTTCTCCTTTGCAGCTCTTCTTACAGATTGTGTTCGCCTTTAAGATTTGCGGTGGCCCATCTTCTATCACTATCCACATCTCATCATGTAATCTTTGATAGATGAGCCGCATACGAATTTTCCAATCATCAAATTCTTCAATTGTGAACATAGGGATGCATGTCAAATTCGCTTCCATGATAATAACTTTTAATGATAGAAAGAGTTTTGAGAGTTTAAGTACTAAAGCAGACTTTGAAAAGTTTGGAGATCTAGTTCACTAACCGGTGCGGAGGGTTCAATGAACCAACCGCTCCGATACCACTTGTAGGTCCCAAGGGGTGTAAGTGTAAGGTTTAGAAGGGGGTTGAATAAACCTTACCCAATTTTCGATTTAGTCCTTTTTACGTATTGAGTTAATACTACAATTGTGTCCTTGATGGACACCCAATTTAGTTAATCAGTAGAGTTAGTCTCTCAACGAGACTCAATCGAGCCGTTGATGGAATAACTCATTGTTGGGTCTAAATTAACTCAATGTGGTTTTGTTTTAAGCGGAAGACTTAACACCCTTAAGTTTGATTAAGCAAGGATTTAGTGCTTGGTTTAGTACTTATGAATTATCAAGTGGATAGCAAATTTATCAACATGATTTAAACGAGTTAAGATGCAGGAATTAAAGTCTTTGAAATGTAAATGACACAATGAAATTTTTATAGCGGTTCGAAGATGGGGTAATTCTTCTACTCCTCTCTTCTCCAACTCCGGAGGAATCCACTAGGTATTTATCAAGATACAAAGTGGTAACGATCCGGATACAAGTCTTGATCACACGGTGACTTGATCCTTTGGGACTCGATCTGAGACGCCTTGATCACTCGGTGGCTTCTCGACTCGGCTTCTTCACGTGGCAAGGCTTTGCGCTTACTACTGACTCACTTGCTCAAGCTCTTTGGATTTGATCATGAAGCCCTCCAAAAGCTTAAGACTTGGTTCGACCTTGAACCTTCCTACAATCCTTCGTGGAATGTAGACCCCTTGATTTTTCGGTATTTTCCTCTTCAACTGATTGAAGTTATCTTTCCTTCACAGGTGAGTGTTGGATTGATGTTCTTCGTAGTGTAGGCTTGAGGATTGAGAATGTTTGATTTTCTAATAATTGCTTGAACGTTTTTGGTTGGTCGTAACTTGTGTCACCTATTCTCAAATAAACTCCTCGGCCTTTTATAGTGATCTTTCAAAAATTTGCCCATTGAAGAGATAGGCTTATTTTTGAAAGTCACTTGCGTCGTTGGCTTGTCTTGTTGCGATCCTTGGAATTGCCATTTCCTCGTATGAATTGTTCTTTCACCTTTCGAGTTCGACACGGTGTAGTGCTTCCCATTGGTTCATTCCTTTTGCACGCTTCTAGATCGAGCACTCAGAGAACGGTGATATGGAGATATTACTTGTTTAAGTAATTCTCTTGATTTCATACAACGGATCTTTTCTGATTATCTCGACTTATTTGCATTTCTTTGCTTTCCCAGTTGACTTAGAGTCAACTTCTAATCATGGATGACTCTTTGTCACTTCAACTTGAGACTTGGCTTTTCTTGAGTTGACTTGATCGATACTTCACTGTTTGCATCGCTTTTTCCGATAGAGTTCCGTCTACTCTTCTTTGCCATACTCGGTGTCTCAATGAGTCTTCCTTCTAGTCTCCGAGTTGTCTTCTTGCATGTTAGGGCGTAGGTGACTTAATTCAAACTTGGCAGCCCTATTTATTACAATGCATTTTACAACAAAAAATGGGGTGCCAACTTCCTATTCTAAGTTTTACATGGCATTCATCAAAATCTAAACAATAAATTTCCTAACAACCCCTTTTGATTCTTCAAAAGTTTCCTCTTCAACAGTATGAAGTTGTCTTTCCTTCACAGCTTAGTGTTGGATTGATTTCCTTCAAAATTTAGGCTTTAGGATTTGCTTGAATGTTAACTTAAATGTTTGTGGTTCAGGTAACCTTTTCTCAGAGTGATTCCTCAGCCTTTTATAGTGAACTTTCAAAAATCTGCCCGTTGAAGAGATAAGCTGATTTCAAAAGTCACTTGTGTTCGTTGGCTTGTCTTGTTGCAGTCCTTGATCTTGACATTTCCTCGTATTAAATGAACTTTCAGCTTTTCGTAGTCGACACAAGGTGCAGTGCTTCCCATTGGTTTATTCCTTTTGCACGCTTCTGGGACTGAGCACTTTAAGACATGGCAGCATGGAAGTATTACTTGTTTAGGTAATATTCTTGACTTCTGCGCAATGGATTCTTTTCAGTTGTCTTGACTTGACTGTCTTTTCCCCAAGTGACTTGAGTCTGCTCCAATGATTGAAAGACTCATCTGTCACTTCAACTTGAGACTTGGCCAGGTTGACTTGGTGACACTTCACATACAGTATCATAGCCGATACCTCTTGATCGAGTTCTTGGCTTCTTTTCCTAGCCACACTCAAATTGTCTCATGATGGAGTCTATATTCAAGTCTTGATTGACTTCTTGTGTATCCAGGCATAGCCGACTTAACTCGGCCAGAAATGCCCTATCTATTACAATGCAAATTACAAGGAAAATGGGGTGCCAACTTTCTAGTCTAAGTTTTACATGGCATTCATCAAAATCTAATATACAAATTTCCCAACAATTTCCCCCTTTTTGATGATGCTAAAACTTAAAACATACATTCAAAATGTAAATAGCAAAGATACATACAGACAATGTAGAAATAGAGAATGTATGCGTAGAATCGATCTTTTATTGATCATAACATTCTTGTTCGTTACACAGTTGTTTACAAAGTGTATCATAGCAATCATAGTGTTCTCTATCTACGCAAGTATAGAAATTACACAGTTTTTATTTATTGTACAGAAGACTTACATACATGTGTATTTACATCAAGAAAAATACATGAAGGGTAAGCAAACAACACTTCATCGCTTTCCATTTGCCCTCTTCTTTCTTCTTGACTCTTTCGTCCTCTGCTCTCTTTCTCTTTGTCTCTTCTTCAGCTGCCTTCTTTTTCTCATAAGCTCTTCTGGCAGCTTCATCTTTTCTTTTCCTTTCTTGTCTCTCTTCCCACAGCTGAGTTTGTCTTCTATTTTCTTCTTTGATTCTCTTTACATATTCAGCATTGTTCTCGGCCACTTTCATGTTGGCTACTTCATCATACCCAGCCCAATAGATCCCTCCTTTCTTACCTGGATCTATATATTCGATGTTTTTGGGTAGAGGTCTAGGTTCGAAACCTCTTCCTCTACTGCTTCTTCCTCTGGGCGTGTATTGTACTAGGGCCTTCTTCTTCCTAGTAGAGTGACCAGCAGAGTGATTGCACGGAGTCTGCTACTTATCAGTTTCTTCGCACAGCTTGAGGCCTTTTTCCCAATACAAGTCCCAGGTTTGGGCTATGGACATGCCTTCGAAGTATCCTTCGGATTCGAGCGTTTTGAATTTATGGACTGATCTAGGCTCGGTTCCGACGTCTGAAATGGCATCAGTGTCTATTCCTACTGGAATGCCTCTGTAATGTTTCAATATGTCGGCATCTATTTTTCTTTCAACCTCCTTCATCTCTGCTTCTACTCTTTTCCTCTTCTCAGACATGGGCACAGCAGAGTGTTGGAGCGGCAGAGTCACTGGAAGTTTGCTGATGATGTCAACTGTGACAAGTCCTTGTTGAGGGGTTCTAACAACCATTAAAGTCATGTCTTTCGAACCTTCCCCCTCAACGGATTTTCCCTTATCTTTCTTCTGCTCTCCAGCGGTTTTCTTCTGCTTCTCAACAGCTGCGTCCTTCTCTTTCTCACCAACCGTTCCCTTTAGCATCTTTTGGGATTCCTCTTCCCCCTTTTTGGCATCATCAAAGGATAGAGGAACCCCTGGGAACATACCTGCAAGCATAAAGTCTAGGCGATTGATAGCTGAGTTCTGCTTGGATTTTGCTGCGGAGTTTGCTGCTCGGAATTCTGAGCGGGTGGTTGTGAACTCGGCTGCCACCAGTTTCATTTCAGCCATAAGAAGACTGAATTTGTTATTCATGTTTTCCTCAATGCGCAGAAGTTCTTTTCTGTGAAATTCTCATGTGATTCCATTTTGATGTTGTGGGAGGCATGCATTCTGTCAATATTTTATTGCATCCTCCTCTTCATATTATCATTATCAGCGCTCCAAATCATCATCTTATTGTACAATGCCTTAAAGTATCGAACATGTTCCACACGCATTGTCTGCTGCTGTTGCCACCATTCCCTGATTCTGACCACTATTCCATGCAGATCGGCTGTAAGGTTTGCATCTCTGTTATCCAGCTGCATATCCAATGAGGCCTGGTGCCTTTCCATCTTTTCTATCTCTACAAAAATCGCCTTGAAGACTTCTTGAACCTCAGATGTTACCTCCGTCTCAGCTGGCGGCCAAGCAGCATCAAAATCAAAGTTTACTGGGACGATGGTATCTGTGGGAATGACTGGATCAGGTTTATGGAAACGTCGTTGATCTCTAGCTAATTCTTCATCAAGATCAGGCAGCTCTAGTGAGAAAGGGAACATTTGTTCAAACGCATCATCACGGACATAGGGAATGTGTTCAACAGTGACTTGTAGCCGTGATGTGCCCGGTTGAGTCGAATCTGCTGTAGCATTGGGAGCCTGTGCAGTTGATTGTGAGTCGGCTGGGGTCTTTTGTGGTATGGACCGGTGGCCGAGCCTCGATTGTCTCAAAACCGTAGGTCTCATTTGGTTTTTCCATTTGAGTTATTTGTTCTTGGCCGTATCAATAGCGTCATCGGAAGATGATGAGATTTCAAGCGGTGGCTCATCATCGAAAGTGAATGTTTGACGAGTAGCCTTGAGATTGGACTTACTCATGCTTGGGTGAACATCCTCAATCTGTGTCTTTTAGATTTGTAATGGGGATGACTCGACTTCATCTTCACCCGGATCCCGAGAAAGGTTACATCGGGGTTATCCTGGGAATCATGAAGTGCACTTATCTCCTTCTCGGATGCATCGATGATAACGGGAGGGAGGGATGTTCGCGCTTTTGCCTCTTTACCCGGGAAGTCTCAACCTCCGTAGGCCCAGTACCTCTGCCGGTTTCAAGCTGCGGCAAGGCCTAGACATTCCTTCGATGCACTCGTACTGTCTTAGGGTCTTCTACGGTGGCATCCACAGGAGTCTCAACTCCGTGGATTGCACTTTCATTGCCCCAGTGTTAAATCCCGGGCGGATCCATCATGTGCCTCGGACCGCATCGGCGAGCGTCCTCACTGCAGAGCGGTTGGTACTTGGTGAGGCAGTCTCAACTGTCCGAACTTCGTTAGTGACAACCTGTTGTGTTTCTGGTTGTTTTTCCTTCTCCACTTTGCCTCCGAGATTCTTTGTGGAGTCATCTGCAGCAGCCTCCAACCTAGCTGCAGTGGAGGGAGTTTCCCCCTCAGCTGGTACACCAGCTGAGTGACTTGGATTGGGGTCACTCTTCTCCAAACTCCCGGTTGTTTCTTGTGAGTGTTCAGCCGTTGGGGCAGGTGGTAAGACACCTTCAATAGGGGTTGGCTCGACTTGGGTCTCCAAGTTCCCAGCTTCATTGCCAAGTCCCCTAGATCCATTTCCGAGTGAGTGGGAAGTGGTTGCGGCAATAATGATGGCAATTTGGTGCACCACTCCCAATGGATCAATTTCCAGCTGAGATTTGGAAGACTACTCTGGTCCTTCCATCAGATGTTGCTCATGCAGCATCCTGGATTCCCGCATGGCTTGCGCGTTTCTAGCTCTTCTGTCGCAGCAGCAGGGTCCAGATCTTCATCACTTCCTGAGAGAACATCGAGGTGGGGATGAGTATGCTCAGTGGTTCCAGTGAAGGGACAGATGTTGGCCTTCTCACGAGCTTCAGCCTCTTCTGCCAACCTTTCCTTCTCCTTCTCTTTGAAGATATTCAAGATATCTATGCAGTTCTGTTCATCCAGTGCCTGGATCACTATGGTCAATCCGAGGAAATTCATCAGTTCTTCCTCTTCTTCAATAAATTCAGGTCTTTGGAACTGTTCCCTTGAGCGACTCAACTTCCACTTCCTCCATTCTCGCAGACGATTTTGGATGTCTGGATATGGTGGAGATAGCATGACCAAATCATCGTCATCATCTTCCTGCAGTACCTCTTTCTCAGGAATGGAGGGTAGCGAGAGCTTCGCTCTTCACCCTCACTGGTCTGTCCCGGGCGGATACGGCCCTGTCGACGGGAGACTTAGTTGTCTCTTTTATTACTTGCTCCTCGAGATGTTCTGTCACGGTGGGTCTTCGACTTGCCTCTCTTGATCGGCAATGAGACTTGGCGGTTTCATCAATGATCTCTCGGGAGACTCTACTTCTCCATTGTTTATTGATCTGTTCAGTACCGAGTGGCAGACTTAGCTGTTTTCTCAAGCTCTGAACGCTTGAAGATTCTTCTTCTTCTTTTGGTTTTCACCAGAGGAACGTCTGATTCTACTTCCTCCGGTTCCTTGATAGTAAAGGCACTGTGGGGTTGCCTTAGAGGAAATTTTTGCCTTTCGCGTCTTGCGATCCTCTTCTTCGTCATTCCTGGAGAAGGTACTAACGATCCATTCTCTACTGCGGTTGTAGGGGCAGGTGACTCGGTTGCGGCGAGTCTTTGTTTTCTTTTTCTTTGTTAGGCGGCGATCTTTCTTTCAGTGCGGGCAGCTTTCTTCTTAGGAGGGGAGACAACAGATGTTTCCTCAGGGTCAACTGATTCCCACTCACTGGTATTCGCTCTCTTGGCATAAGCTCTCTTCTGAGCTCCCAAGAGATTTGATCGGAACATCTTCTTGTTGACATGGAACGCCTTTCCATGTCGGAGTGGAACACCCTTCACCTCCATCAGTAGGCCAATAACAAGGCCATACCCCAAGAGACCCTCCGAATGATCCATCGCCCTTGAAGGACTTATTTCAATATTCTCGCGAGTCTGCTGTATACAAACTCGGCCATTTTACTTTCTTTTCTCCTCCATGATCGCAGCCATCACGATCAGCTTGGTTTGGACAGTTGATTAAAGCTTCCAAATTTTATGTCTACACACTTGGAAACAATGTCCAACAGCTTATGATAATCTTCCTTCAAAGACTTCTTATCGTTTGTGTAGCAACCTTCGCAAAGACACGATCAGGTTTGGCCACTTCCTTCCATGCGCACGGCCCAGGTTTACATCACTTCAAAAATTTTCGGTACACCTTCGGACGGTAGCAAGCAATGCTCGCAAGGTCTTGTGATGATTGTAAACTCCTTTCCGTGAGCAGACGACTTGATGCCTTCGTCATGAACTTCGGCGTTCACGTAGAAGCGTGCGACCTCTTCCACGTACATCATCTCGAAACTCTATCGTGAGAAAGGGTTTGATCCATTTCTCCACTTTCTCGGCTATCTTCTTCACAAGGTTTCATCGGTTTTTGTTTGATCATCCCTTCATTAGGAATTTTATTGTTTAGATTTTGATGAATGCCATGTAAAACTTAGAATAGAAAGTTGGCACCCCAATTCTTGCTTTAAAATGTATTGTAACAATTAGAGTGGCCAATTTGAGTTAAGTCGGCCTACGCCCTAACATGCAAGAAGACAATCAAGACTTGAAGGAAAACTCTGTGAGAGACAAGTGAGTACGGCAAAGAAAAAGACAGGAACTCATTGAAGAAGCGGTGAGTGGAACATCGGTCAAGTCAACTCAAGAGAAGCCAAGTCTCAGGTCAAGTGTGGAAGAGTCATCCAATGATTGGAAGGTGACTCTAAGTCACCTGGGGGAAAGCAAGGAAATGCGGTCAAGTCGAGATAAGCGTAAAAGAACCGTTGCACGATTAAATCAAGAGATTTACTTAAACAAGTAATATCTCCATACCACCTTTCTTGGAGTGCTCGATCCCCGAAGCGTGCAAAAGGAATGAACCAATGGGAAGCACTACACCGTGTCGAACTCAAAAGGTAATAAAACAATTCATACGAGGAAATGGCAATTCCAAGAAGCGCAAGCCAACGACGCAAAGTGACTTTCAAAAATGAGCCTATCTCTTCAACGGGCAAATTTTTGAAAGTTCACTATAAAAAGGTGAGGAGTTTGTTTGAGAAGAATGATGAATGACACACACGTGAGATATACAAGCTTATCAAAAAAAAAAACTGAAACATTCTCAATCCTCAAGCCTACATCTCAAGTACATCAATCCAACACTTACCCGTGAAGGAAGAGAACTTCAATCAAGTTGAAGAGGAAAATCGAAAACAAGGGGTCTACATTCCGGAAGGATTGTAGAAAGGTTGGTGAACCAAGTCTTAAGCTTTTGGAGGGCTTCGTGATCAAATCCAAAGTGCTTGAGCAAGTGAGTCAGAGTAGCAAAGCGTACGCCTGTGAAGAAGCCGAGTCGCACGAGAACCGGTGAGTGATCAAGGCGTCTCGGCATCGAGTCCCAAAGGATCAAGTCGGAATTTGTTGTGATCAAGACTTGTATCGGGACATTACCACTTTGTAAACGATCATTACCTAGTGGATTCCTCCGGAGTTGGAGAAGAGAGGAGTAGAAGAATTACCCCATCTTGAACCTCTATAAAAACTTTCTTTGTGTCATTTACATTTCAAAGATTTAAATTTACGCACTTTTAATTGCTTATATCTCTTTGATAAATTTGCTATCCATTTGATAATTTATAAGTACTAAATCAATTTGTAAAAACTTGCTTAATCAAACTTAAGGGTGTTAAGTCTTCCGCTGAAAACAAAACACGAGTTGAGTCAAATTATAGCCAACATTTGAGTTACTCTATTAACTTACTCAATTTGAGTCTGTTGAGAGATTAACTCTCTTGAGTGACTAATTCGATTGTCCATCATGAGGACACGGTGTGTAGAACTCAGTAGATTTAAAAGGACTAAATCGAAAATTTGGTAAGGTTTATTCAACCCCCCTTCTAAACCTTACACTTACACCCCTTGGGACCTACAAGTGGTATCGGAGCGGTTGGTTCATTGAACCCTCCATGACCGGTTCTTGAACTAGATCTCCAAACTTTTCAAAAGTCCGCTTTAGTACTTAAACTTTCAAAACTCTTTTCTATCACTAAAAGTTACTATCATGGAAGCAAATCTAACACGCATTCCTATGTTCACTATTGAAGAATTTGATGATTGGAAAATTTGTATGCGAGGCTCATCTATCGGCATTACATGATGAAATGTGGATAGTGATAGAAGATGGGCCTCTGCAAATATTAAAGGTGAACAATTTGCATGCGAAGAGTTGCGGTGAAGAAGAAGAAGATGATCTTTGCTCCCGGACGGTCATGGTTGAAAAACCAAGAACCGAGTGGACAAATGATGAGAAAAAGGTACAACCTGGACAATGTAGCCAAGGACATCTGTACAAAACCTTGGACAAAGCCATGTTCAATAAAGTCAAATCTTGCAAAACGGCTAAGGAAATGCAGGAAGTCGACATTGATTTGTGAAGGCTCGAGCAAATCAAAGAAAACAAACTATCGGTGGGTTGTCGAGAAGTTTGAAAATTTCAAAATGATCTCGGGAGAGAACCTGGATCAACTGGATGCTCGGTTTACGAGAAATCACAAATGAGTGTCTACACTTGGAAAGGAATATACATGAAGGAAATGTGTATGAAGATCCTAAAAGTCTTCCAAATTGAATGGGAAATGAAGGTCATGGCATTGAGACACTCCATGGACCTATCAAAGACATCCAATCATGAGTTATTCTCGGACCTCAAAGCCTACGAGTTTGAGTGAGAAGGAAAGACCGAGGAAAGAGACAATTTGTACCCCAAAACAATTTGCTCTAATTGTCAAAGATGGGAAGAGAGCTGAGGTCAAAGAAGCAATTGACCCGGAAGAAATAGCCACGATGGTTAAAAGATTTAACAAGTTCTTTAACAAGAACTACAAGAGAGGAAAGGGTGAATCTTCCGGAAGACACTCGGCTCCCTCTAAATCAAGGGAAGACAGGCCAACCAAGAGAAAGAGATCATCAAAAAGTTGAATATCAAAGGGCGACAACTCAAGAATGAAAAGAGTGATCAAAAGTCTGAATATCTATGTTGGAATAGACAACCAGGTCACTATGCAATTTTTGCTCATATCCTGTAGTCAACAAGACGAGGATGAAGAAGAAAAGAAGGTCTTGAGGAGAAAGAAGCAGAGGGGAAAAGAAAAGGGCAATGATGGGCTGCAGAGATTTGAGACAGCCCAAGTCGGGAGGGACGGTGACTCGAGAGCAAGCGTGAAGGCGACTACTCAAGTGACTACGAAGAAGAAGCATTGATCCGCTTGATGGCCAAAGAACAAGATCAAGAAGATGAGGTACAATCTAACTCAACAAGCTCGAGACACTAGTGATAGTAGTGGTGACACACACACTTCATCACCTCTGAGATCTTTATGATTCATTAGGCAAAATGATGAAAGATTTTGAGCACATTAAATCCTCACACACACTATTGAATGAGGGAAAACAGCCTACTCAAAAGTCAAAACTCAAAGTCGACCAAGGATTTGAGTACTCTAAGTCAAATAGCTAATGAGAATAAAAGTTTAAAAGGTGAAAATGCTAAATTAACAAAGCGAGAAATTGCCGCTATAGAAAAGAGGAGAATGACCTCAAGAATGTTATTGCCTCATTCACTAAGGCATCTAAATCATTGGATGATCTTATTATGAGTCAAAAAGAATGTGGAGACAAGACAGGCCTAGGATTCAACTCCTCTATGCTATGTCAAACCTCAAGAGTAATTTTGGAAAAAGGATCTTCAAGTCATGAAGAATGGAAAGATCCAAAACTCTAAATGTTGCACACACATTCACTTCAAAGCACAATACTAAGCAAACCGGTCTTGTTACAAAGGAAAAGGAAAACGACCAGTTGAGAGTCTTTGAAAGGGCAGTGAGAAGAGATTCGGTGAGTCCTCAAAGAAACTCCAAAGAAAATACTCAGTAAAGAAAAAGCGAGAGCTACCAAAAACCCTTAAAATCCATAAAAGAAATACATATAATGGGAATGGTAGAAAATATCCAAGCCAAGTGATTGGAATAATGTGAACTATCGGCTAGACTTATGGAATACAAGCCCAAATGGCAAAGGCCTAGAACTCAACAAAGGCCATTCCAAAAGCATAAGAGCTTTCATCAAGACACATATGCACCTAGGCACTACACTCAAAGACACCACAATTACCCAAGAAAGGCAATTGCTAAAACACATATGCAGGCATACGGACAAAAGAGACAGGATGTATGAACTGGAGACTCCCCCAAGCAATTTGCGGGATTAATTATGATTATGGCACGATAGATGGCAACCTCTTGAGTCAAATCATTTGGCTATAGGTTGGTTGGATCATCTTATAATTCTAACCCCTCGGGACCCGGACAAGCATGGGTACCTAAAACTTAATTTCTTGATTGCGGGTTCAAGGAGGCAGTGAGTGCAAGGAACTGGTACATGGATAGTTGTTGTTCCGGACATATGACAGAAATAAGAGAAATCTGTCAAAATTCAAGGAAGTCAAAGGAGCCAAAGTCATATTTGGAGGAAATGAAGCTCCTGGTGAAATAAGAGGCATTGGATCCATCAAGAGGAATGGATTAGAAATCACGGATGTTGCATATGTTGAAGGACTAAACTTCAATCTACTAAGCATCGATCAACTTTGTGACAAGGGCTACAATGTTGGATTCAACATGGGCATATGCCAAATCAAAGACATTGAATCAAATGAAGTGGTCTTTGCGCAAGGATGTAGACAGAAAAATATGTATGTAGTGGATTGGTCAATCGCAACACCCAAAGACTGTCTACTTGCAAAAAGCTGTTGAATCAAGTTGGCTGTGGCACAAAAAGCCGAGTCATCGAATTTCAAAACGATCAACAAACTTGCAAGAAGTCATCTTGTGGAAGGACTTCCGGACTCAGTATATCAAGAAGGAGAGTATATGTGACGCATGTCGAAGGAAAACAAATCAAGTCGTCATTCAAAGAAAAGACATGCCCATCCTCAACAAGAATATTGCATCTACTCCATATGGATCTATTTGGCCCAGTGGAACCAGCAAAGCATAAGTGGAAAGAAATACACCTTGGTGGTAGTAGATGACTACTCAAGATATACATGGACAATATTCATGTGTAAGAAGAAAAGAAACTCTACAAAAACTACCCACGGTGATGAAAAGGATTCAAAATGAGAAGAGTCAAACCATTATCAAAATAAGATCGGATAGAGGAACCGAGTTTGTCAATGGAATAATAACTCGAATTGTATTGAGAATGGTATTGGCCATGAACTATCGACAAGGACTCAGCTTGGAGAATGGAGTTGCGAGAAAGAAGGAATAGAACTCTCAAAGAAGCAAGGACCATGTTAGCTGAAGCAGAGTTACCAAAAAGATTTTGGGCTGAAGCAATCAACACGGCTTGCTACACCCAAAACAGATGTATGATAAATAGACAAGTGACAAAGACTCCCTATGAAACTGGATGGAAGAAAACCAAATGTTGCATATTTCAGAATATTTGGATGCAAATGCTTCATCCACAACAATGGCAAAGACAACCTAAAGGCTTTTGATGCTAAAGGCGATGAAGGTATCTTCTTAGGATACTCGGTGTCAAAGCCTCTGAATACTCAACAAAAGGACTATGGTTACGGAAGAATCCATTCATGTAGTATTCGATGAGCCAAATATAAATGGAGAAGACATTGAAGAGTCACCGATAAGTCAAACATCCAACCATACTGAAGAGTCCCTATGTCAAGCTGAAGCTGGAGTTATCAATTCAGAAGAAGATGAGATGGTGAATCTCAACAACTGGAAAATTTGCAGCTAAGTGATTACGAGAGAGTCGACCACAAAGAACAGTACCGCAAGTCGATCGAACCAGCTAACTCACTCCAACCGATGTAAGATGGTGAGAGACCATCCACAGAACTTGTCATTGGAGATATAAGAGAAGGTGTCAAAACAAGATCCAGAACTCAACAAGAAGCAATGTTCACATGCTTCATTTCGCAAATAGAGCCCAAAGATGTGTCACAAGTATTGGACGACACACATTGGATTCAAGCCATGCAAGAAGAGCTGAATCAATTTGAGAGAAATAAAGTATGGGAACTAGTGCAAAGACCCATACATCAAAATGTTATTGGAACCAAATGGGTGTTCAGAAATAAGATGAACGAGGAAGGTTCTGTGGTAAGAAACAAAGCAAGACTAGTGGCCAAAGGATATTGCCAAGAAGAAGGGATAGATTTTGATGAAACATTTGCTCCTGTAGCAAGATTGGAAGCTATAAGGATGTTTCTTGCCCATGCAGCTCACAAGAACTTCATTGTATATCAAATGGATGTAAAAAGTGCATTTCTAAATGGCCTATTGGAAGAAGAAGTGTATGTTGAACAACCTCCAGGATTTGAGCAGAAGACTCTTGGAGACAAGGTATACAAACTCAAGAAAGCCTTGTATGGATTGAAACAGGCACCCAGAGCATGGTATGATACCCTGTCACAATTCCTGACTGAAAATGGATTCACAAAAGGAAAAGTAGATAGAACGCTTTTCAGAATTCAAGACAAGAAGAGTATACTACTTGTTCAAATATATGTGGATGACATCATTTTTGGATCCACTAACAAAGAGCTGTGTGAAAAATTCTCAAACCTCATGCAAAGTAAATTTGAAATGAGCATGATGGGAGAGCTGACATTCTTCCTTGGACTTCAAGTGAAACAAGCTGAAGGATGGAACCTTCATAAGTCAAACAAAATACACCAGAGATTTAATGAAGAAGTTTGGTATGGAAGAGAAGTCTTACAGTAAAAATACCAATGAACACATCATCAAAATGGACATGGATGCGGATGGCAAGCTTTGTAGATCAAACAAGATCTGAGCACTTATTGGATCATGCTCTATCTCACAAAGAAGGCGGACATCACCTTTCTTTGTAGGTGTATGTGCAAGATTTCAATCTACTCCAAAAGAGAGCCATATGACATGACTGACTAAGAGAATATTGAGATACTTAAAAGGAAGCCAAGAAGTAGGCCTATGGTATCCAAAGGAAGGTGGATTCAAGCTAATTGGCTATTCGGACTACGACTATCTTGATGCGAGTGGACAGAAGAGCACTTCAGGCACATGTCAAATGCTAGGAAACAGACTAATTTCTGGTTTAGCAAGAAGCAAAACTCAATAGCCACCTCTACGGTGGCGGGGAATACATAGGCTGCAGCGGCAACACCCCAAGTCCTATGGATGAGACAAAGAATGAGAGATTATGAAGTTGAAGAAAAAGAAATTCCAATCATGTGTGATAACACAAGTGCAATTGCAATCACTCATAATCTGTGTTGCACTCAAGAACAAAACATATTGATGTCGATATCACTTCATAAGAGACCATGTTGAAAAGAAGGACATCATCTGGAATATATCTCAACCGACAAACAACTAGTGACATCTTCACAAAACCATTATGTGAGTCAAGATTTGAAGAACTCAAACATGAGTTGGGGCTAATTGAGCTAAGTTGAGACACGGAAGAATCAAAGAAAAGAAATGGAACAGGAAAGAAGGTGAAAAAGAGTGAAAACAAAAATCACTCAAGAATCACCAGATCGGAAAGTCACTATACCAAGTCGGTGATAGCTGAATCACTAAGAGAAATGTGAGAAGCAAAGTTAAATCAGCTAAGAGATAAGTTGAATAACTTATGAGCAAAGTGACAAAACGCAGTCGTTTTGACTTAGCGGGAATGTTTTAAGAGACACGTCAGCATAATGATGATGTGTACAGACATAAAGCTGCACACCAAGCCTATGATTGGATATAAATGCTGCCGCATTAAATACGAGACATGAACTGCTCAATATGCGTGCGAAATCCAAGCCGTTGATTTCGATCACAATTCAAAAAACCGTCTGCACGTCCTTTCATAAACCATATTTAAACCATTTTCGTCCGTTTCTCTCTCACACTTCTAAAAACTGTTCAATCTCTTTCTCTCAAAAGGCAAAGGCAAAATACTCTCGAAACCCTATCAACCTTCAAATCAAATTTCTGAACTTTTCCTTGAAATTATTCTGAGAAATGGCACCAACTTATGACTTTACCAAGTTGGGAAAACAAATTCACACCGGTTCAACCGTGGATTTCGACGGAATGGTGAAGCAGGGGTCCGACGACACCCTGGTGAAGAAAATCGCTGAGAAGCTGGAAACGACCGGACTAAAACCGTTTCTAATGCTGGAATATCCTATGACCTATGTGGAGGAGGTCGCACAATTCTACATGAATGCTGAGATTCACGATGAAGGAATCAAGTCATCTGTTCACGGGAAGCGGTGACTATCACCGCCAAGGATTTGGTGAATATTGCTCACTACCAGGTGAAGGAGCATACGAGATTAAAGAGGCCGATGTAAACTGGCCGACGCATGGAAAGAGATAGCCAAGTCCGACGTTGTCGACAAAATAATATACACAAAGCAAAACAAGAGAAGCTGCTGAAGGAGGATTATCACAAATTGTTGGACATAGTTGCCAAGTGTATCGACATCAAATTTGGCACTTTGACCAATGTCAAAGGCAAAGGCGATTGTGATGGCGCAATCATCGAGGAAAAGAAGATAAACCGGGCTGAGTTTATCTACAAGACTCTGCCAAAACGTGGGAAACAAGTCCTTCAAAGAAGATGGTACATTTGGAGGATCTCGGGATATGGCCTGGTGATTGGCGGTTATTGGAGGTGAAAGGAGTCCCTCTTAGGCATGGAAAGGCTTTCCATGTTAACAAGAGAATGTTGAGCTAATCTCTCCGGTGCTCGAGTCGAGCGTACGCCAAGAGAGCGACACAAGGTGGGGGGAATCGGTGACCCCAAGACACAAATGCTTCCTCTCCCGACCTAAGAAGAAAGCCGCCCTCGCAATGCTAAGAAGATCACCCCGCAAAGAAAGAAAACAAACATGCTCCCCGCCCAGAGAGTCACCGCCCCGGAAGCCCATGTCACCGCCCTCGCAGCTAGCGGTCGAGAAGGACTCCCAAATACCTTCTCCGATCGTCAAAAAGAGGAGAACTGACAAGCCTAGACGGCCGGCTCCTCGAAACAAACACAAGCACGCCCGGCCGCCAAGACTCGGAGGACACCGCCTCAACGGGAGAAATTCCCACAGTACAAACCAGGAGACGAAGAAGACTCGTCAAGCGGTCGAACAGAGAAACCGGTGAGTCGGTTACTCGCCTAGCACATATACCGAGACTACCGGGAGAAGTAGAGTCTCCGGATGTAATTGATGAAATGACCAAGTATCTTTCAAGGTGATCAGCAGAGGCAACCCGAAGACACACTGTAGCTCACACAATTTGAAGCACAAGAAGAACAAGCCCAAGCGAGATAGTGATGTAATGATCCTCTCTCCACCTTACCCGGACATCCAAAATCGTCGCGTGAGTGGAGAAAATGGAAGTTGAGCAAGTCAAGGGAACAGTTCCAACGGCCGA
Organism: Rehmannia glutinosa; assembly: GCA_016081115.2. Classification (NCBI taxonomy): domain Eukaryota; kingdom Viridiplantae; phylum Streptophyta; class Magnoliopsida; order Lamiales; family Orobanchaceae; genus Rehmannia; species Rehmannia glutinosa. The sequence goes on along the minus strand of CM071930.1, from coordinate 17,254,431 downwards.
GTTCATAGAAGAAGAGGAATCGCTAAATTTCCTTGGATTAACTCATCGTGTGCCCGGCTACGGATGAAGACAAGCGCATAGACATTCTCAGATCTACAAGGACAAGGAGAGAGAAAAGCAAGTCAAGAAGCCGAAGCACGTGAGAAGGCAAGCATCCGCTATCTCCGGCACCACAGAACACACACATCCTCTTCTTGATGTCTTCTCCGAAAGTGATGACAAACCAGAGAATGTTGTCGCTACGTAAGAGTTGCAAATGCAGCAAGCATTGCACGAATCAAGAATCCTTCACGAGCAACGATTAATGGAGGGACCAGGAGAGTCCTCCGGATCACACCGAAATCGATCCAATGGGAGTGGTTCAAATAGCCACCTGTTGTTGCCGCTACCACTTCCCACTCACTCGAGAAGAAGGCAATAAGGGGAGATGGCGATGGCGGGATAGTGGGGACCCCGGTCGAGCCAACCCCTATTGAAGGTGTGCTACCCACCGCCCCAACGGCCGAGCAATCAATCGAACAGCCGGGAGTTTGGAGACGAGTGACCCCACTCCAAGTCACTCACCGGTGCGCCGAGGGGGAAACTCCCTCCACCGCAGCAGCAAGGTCGGAGGATCGCAGATGACTCGACAAAAGAAGCAAGGAGGCGAAGAAGAGAAATTACAATCACAAGAAGAACAAAGAAGTTGCCATCAACGAAGCTCGCACGATTGAGACTGCCTCACCGAGGTGCCAATCGCTCTGGAAGGCTAATGACGTTCGCCGATGCGATCGAGGCAGGAAGGAATACCGGGAGTTAACACTGGCGATGAAAGTGCAATCCATGGGGTTGAGACTCCAATGGATGCCATCGTAGAAGACCCTAAGACAAGTGACTTTGTCGAAAGGGAGGACAAGTGCCTCGCAAAGAAGAGAGGGGCTTTGGAGGAAATGAAGGCCCACGGGAGGTTGAGACTTCCGGGGTAAAGAGGTCAAGTAGAGAACATCCCTCCCGCAATCATCGACCCATCCGGAAGGAGATCACGACTTCATGATTCCCGGAGACAACCCCGATGTCACTTTTCTCGGGATCAAGGCGAAGAAGAAGCCGTTCGAGTCAACCCCCATGACAAATCCAAAAGACACCGGTGCGGATGTTTTGCACGAGCAAGTCGATCCCAAGACTACTCGTCAAACTTTTAACTTTGATGATGAGCCACCATTAGAAATCTCATCATCGTCCGATGACGACGCCGATAAGGCCGAGGACAAGTCTCATGAAATGGAAAAATCGGTTGAGACCAATGAAGTTAAGAACAATTGAGGCTCGAAGCTCAGTCTCTCTACTTCACAACCAAAAGTGAACCAAAGACCACCGCTCCGGCTCCTCAAGCCGCAGCAGATCGATTCCCAAAAGAACTTCACGCGCACCGCTCATCATCGAATGATCCCCGATCGGCGGTGATGAATCTTTTGTGGAATCTTTCCTTTCTCACCTTTGGAGATACGAGAACTCCACGAAGAGTCGAAAATGAACAAGCACGCTATCACAAACCACCTCTGTTCTTCCAACAGACACCATTGTTCCGACTAATTATGACTTCGATGTTGTATGGCCATCACCGCAATGAAGAATCACCAAGTTCGAGAAGTGTTCAAGGCACTCTTTCTTTGAAGTTGAACGGATGGAGAGGCATCAAGCCTCTTTGGACATGCGCCGGACAACAGAGATGCCACCCTTACGGTGACTTAAGAGGCATAACTTGATTCGAATAAGGGAATGGTGGCAACAAAGAAGAAACAATGCGTGTGGAACAGGTGAGATACTTGGACAATTGTTCGACAAGTGGTGTGGAGAGTCGAAAATGCCGATTTAAAACGGCGAAGGAGGGAACACATTGAGCATATGCATGAAGCTCACACCGCCGAGATCAAGCTCAGCTGCGTGAGCGTAATGCAAATGATATACGGCGTTTGGAAGAACACATGACAAGAAAATTCAGCCTTCTCTCATTTGAGATGAAGCCGATTTCAGCAGAATCCAACGCTACTCGTTCAATTCCGTCCGCATACAACGCAGTGAGACTTGAAGCGAGTAATTCAACCATCGAAGACTCGACTTCATGCTTGCGGCATGTTCCTGGGGTTCCTCTATCCTTTGATGATGCCAAAAAGGGGGAAGAGGAATACCTTAAAGCAAAGAAAATCAAGTCGAAAAGAAAGGAGCGGTGAGAAGGGAAAATCAGGTGAGGAAGTCCTAAAACGAGGAAGAAAGGAAAACTTGTTGAGGGGGAAGGATCAGCAGATGTAACATTGATGATTGCACAAACCCCCAACAAGGTCCTCGGTGACATTATAAGCAAAGCAAACTCCCCGTGACTCGCCACTCCAACACTCGTATCTATGGCCGAGAAGAGAAAAGCAATTGAAGCGGGGATGAAGGAAGTGGAAGGAAGAATGGATGCCAGGGTGATGAACATCTTGAAAGAACATGGAGGCATTCCGGTTGACAGAGACACGTATGCCATTTCGGATGTCGGAACAGAGCCAAGATCGGTTGACGAATTCAAAACGCTCGAATACGAAGGATATTTTGCAAATATGTCCATGGCTCAAGCTTGGGACTCATCTTGGGAAAAGGGCCTCACATTATGTGAAGAAAGACAGACAATGCAGACTTTAGCGATCTACTCATTTGGTCACTCGCTAGTCAATCGTTTGGGAAGAAGAAGACCCAAAGACAAAGATACGCCCGCAGGTAGAGGAAGAAGCGTAGTGGAGGAAGAAGCTTGAGACCTAGGCCTCCGCCAAGAATATTGAATACGTAGATCCAGGAAAGAAAGGAGGGATCTCTTGGGCTGGGGCTTGACCAAGTGGCGAATTTGCGAGTGGCTAAAACTAACGCCGAGTATGCAAAAAGAATAGAAGAAGAAAAAACAAGAGACAAACTCGGCTATGGCGGGAGAGACAGGAAAGAATAAGAATAGATGAAGCTGCAAAGAAAAGCATATGAGAAGAAAAAGAAGGCGGTGATGACGAAGAAGAGAGAAGAAGAGAAGAAGATCTTCGATCAAGATGAAAGAAGGAGGCAAAGAAGATGAAGTGTTGTTGTCCAACCCTTCGTGTATTTTATATGTAAATACATACAATGTAAGTCTTCGTAATAAAGCTATAAATTTTCTATTCTTTTTGAAGACAATTATATACTCACGATACACCTTGTAAATGATTTGTGTTAAGTACAAGAATGATATGATCAATAAAAAGATTGATTCTGCGCAAGATACATTCTATGTCGATACACTATCTCAGATGTATCTTTGTTATTTGCATCTTTGTATGATTTAAGTTTTGGCATCATCAAAAAGGGGGAAATTGTTAGGAATTTTATTGTTTAGATTTTGATGAATGCCATGTAAAACTTAGAATAGAAAGTTGGCACCCCAATTCTTGCTTTAAAATGTATTGTAACAATTAGAGCCGGCCAAGCCGCTGAGTTAAGTCGCCTACGCCTAACATGCAAGAAGACAATCAAGACTTGAAGGAAAACTCACGAGAGAGACAGTGAGTACGGCAAAGAAGAGCAGTGACAGAACTCGATCAAGAAGAAGCGGTGAGATGCGGTGAGTGGAACATCGTCAAGTCAACTCAAGAGAAGCCAAGTCTCTCAAGTCAAGTGAAGAGTCATCCAATGATTGGAAGTCGACTCTAAGTCACCTGGGAAAGCAAGGAAATGCAGTCAAGTCGAGATAATCGTAAAAAGAACCGTTGCACGTAAATCAAGAGATTTACTTAAACAAGTAATATCTCCATACCACCTTTCTTGGAGTGCTCACCCTAGAAGCGTGCAAAAGGAATGAACCAATGGGAAGCACTACACCGTGTCGAACTCGAAAAGGTAATAAAACAATTCATACGAGGAAATGGCAATTCCAAGAAGCGCAAGCCAACGATCGCAAAGTGACTTTCAAAAATGAGCCTATCTCTTCAACGGGCAAATTTTTGAAAGTTCACTATAAAAGTGCCGAGGAGTTTGTTTGAGAAGAATGATGAATGACACACACGTGAGATATACAAGCTTATCAAAAAAAAAAAATGAAACATTCTCAATCCTCAAGCCTACATCTCAAGTACATCAATCCAACACTTACCTCGTGAAGGAAAGAGAACTTCAATCAAGTTGAAGAGGAAAATACGAAAACAAGGGGTCTACATTCCGGGAAGGATTGTAGAAAGGTTCAAGTCTTAAGCTTTTGGAGGGCTTCGTGATCAAATCCAAAGTGCTTGAGCAAGTGAGTGTAGTAGCAAGGCCTGCCCCTGTGAAGAAGCCGAGTCGCACGAGAAGCCACCGAGTGATCAAGGCGTCTCTAGATCGAGTCCCAAAGGATCAAGTCAATTTTGTTGTGATCAAGACTTGTATCTCGGATCTGTTACCACTTTGTAAACCGATCATTACCTAGTGGATTCCTCCAGGAGTTGGAGAAGAGAGGAGTAGAAGAATTACCCCATCTTCGAACCTCTATAAAAACTTTCTTTGTGTCATTTACATTTCAAAGATTTAAATTTCTCGCACTTTTAATTGCTTATATCTTGATAAATTTGCTATCCATTTGATAATTTATAAGTACTAAATCAAGTTTTGTAAAAACTTGCTTAATCAAACTTAAGGGTGTTAAGTCTTCCAATAAAACAAAACCACGAGTCAAATTATAGCCAACAAATTTGAGTTACTCTATTAATTATTTCAACCAGTCTCGTTGAGAGATTAACTCTCTTGAGTGACTAATTCGATTGTCCATCAAGGACACTGTTGTGTAGAACTCAGAGATTTAAAAGGACTAAATCGAAAATTTGGTAAGGTTTATTCAACCCCCCTTCTAAACCTTACACTTACACCCCTTGGGACCTACACCTTCGAAATCACGGTAGAACAACTGGGGTGTGGATTTGCTTTCCTAATCGAGCGAAATCATAGGTAGTTGCCATTTTTTTGTTTTACCGAAAAACATTAGAAATTTGCCTTAAAGATTGATAGGGTTTTGAGAGAAAAGAGTTTTCTTTGCTTTTTGAGAGATGAACAATTTTGTGTAGTGTGAGAAAGAAAACGGACGAAATGGTATATGTATGGGTTATGAAAGGACGTGCATACGGTTTTGAAATTTGATCAAGATCAACGGCTCGATTTAGCACACCGATTAGCATTTAATTTCGCATTTAATGCGGCAAAGATTTATATCCAATCATATGCTTTGTCGTGCGACTTTTTGATGCACTGTCATTATTATCTCGACGTCATTCTTAAAATATTCGCTTATTAAAAAACATGCGTTTTTGTCACTTAGCTCATAAATGACTCAAACTTGCTTCTTAGCCGATTCAATTCTTCTTCTCTCTTTTCACATAGGTACTTAGTCGCCTAACTCGATGCGACTAATTTTCCGATCTGGTGATTCACTTAGCGATTCACGAGCTCGGCTCTATTCTCATCTTTTCTTGTTTCATCTCTTCTTCTAGAGTATTATGATTGCTAACTCACTCAATTAACCCTAGATCATGCTTAAGTTCTTCAAATCTTGATTCACATAATGGCTTTGTGAATATGTCGCCTAACTGTTTGTCGGTTGAGATGTATTCCAAAGTGATGTCCTTCTTTTCAACATGGTCTCTTATGAAATGATATTCGACATCAATGTGCTTTGTTCTAGAAAGACAGATTTTGAGTGATTGCAATAGCACTTGTGTTATCACACATAATTGGAATCTCTTTTTCTTCAACATCATAGTCTCTCAATTGTTGTCTCATCCATAAGACTTGGGCACAATGACTACCCGCAGCCTATGTACTCGAAACTTCAATTGTGGATGTGGCTATTGAATTTTGCTTCTTGCTAAACCAGAAACCAATTTGTTTCCAAGAATTTGACATGTACCTCAAGTACTCTTCCGTCAACTCTACATCCAAAGATAGTCGAGTCCGAGTAACCAATAAGCTTGAATCCTCCTTCCTTTGGATACCATAAGACGACTTCCCGGCATCCTTTCAAATATCTTAGGATTCTCTTAGCAAGTCATATGGCTTTCTTTTGGTGCGATTGAAATCTTGCACATACACCTACAAAAAGGTGAAGTCCGGCCCGCTTTGTTAAATAGAGCAATGATCCAATAAGTGCTCTGTATCTTGTTTGATCCACAGGCTTTCCATCTGCATCCATATCCATCTTGATCGATGTATTCATTGGTATTTTCACGAAGATTTCTCTTCCATACCAAATTTCTTCATTGAATCTCCGGTATACTTTGTTTGACTTATAAAGGTTCCATCATTCAAATTGTTTAACTTGAAGTCCTAGAAAGAATGTCGGCTCTCCCATCATGCTCATTTCAAATTTGCCTTGCATGAGGTTTGAGAACTTATCACACATCTCCTTGTTTGTGGATCCAAAAATAATGTCATCCACATATATTTGGACAAGAAGTATACTCTCTCTATCTTTGGTGAATCCATTATCTGTCAGAAATTGAGATAATGTATCATACCATGCTCTAGGTGCTTGTTTCAATCCATATAAGGCTTTCTTGAGCTTGTACACCTTATCTCCAAGAGTCTTCTGCTCAAATCCTGGAGGTTGTTCAACATAGACTTCTTCTTCTAATAGTCCATTTAAAAATGCACTTTTTACATCCATTTGATATACAGTGAAGTTCTTGTGTGCAGCATAGGCAAGAAACATCCTTATTGCTTCTAATCTTGCAACAGGAGCAAATGTGTCATCAAAATCTATACCTTCCTCTTGGAAATACCGTTTGGCTACCAATCTTGCTTTGTTTCTTACCACAGAGCCTTCTTCATTCATCTTGTTTCTGAAAACCTATTTTGTGCCAATGACATTTTGATGAGTTGGTCTTAGAACCAATTCCCAAACTTTGTTTCTTTCAAACTGATTCAGCTCTTCTTGCATGGCCTGAATCCAATGTGTGTCGTCCAATGCGTGGGACACATCTTTTGGCTCTATTTGGGAAATAAAACAAGTGAACATTGCTTCTTGTTGAGCTCTTGATCTGGTTCTTACACCATCTCTTACATATCCAATGACTAGCTCTGGTGGATGGTCTCTCAGCCATCTCACATCAGGTTGTAGTAAGTTAGTTGGGTTCAGTCGTCTTGCAGCTATGTTGTCTTGAGCAGCTCTCTCATCATCACTTAGCTGCAGATTTTCCAGCTGTCTTTGAGATTCAGCTATCTCATCTTCACCTTGATTAATTACTCCAGCTTCAGCTTCAACATTAGGACTTTTCTGCATAGTTGGCTGATTCAGCTTATCAGCTAACTCCTCAATGTCTTCTCCATTTACATTAGGTTCATCAAAAACACATGGATAGACTCTTTCGTGACCATAGTCTTTTTGTTCAAAGACTCAGTAGGCTTTGCTTTTTTGAGTATCCCAAGAAGATACCTTCCTCGACTTTAAAGCATCAAAAGCCTTTAGATTATCCTTCCCATTTTTGTGGATGAAGCATTTACATCCAAAGATTCTAAAATATGCAACATTTGGCTTTCTCCCTGTCCAAATCTCATAGAGAGTCTTTTGTTGTCTATTTATCATGCATCTATTTTGAGTATAGCATGCAAAGTGTTTATCTTGACCCAAAATCTTTTAGCGACCTGCTTGACCTAACATGGTCCTTGTTGCTTCCATGAGAGTTTTGTTCCTTCTTTCTGCAACACCATTCTGCTGTGGAGTCCTTGCTGTAGATAATTCATGAGAAATATCATTTTCAACATAATACTGAGTTATTATTCCATTGAAAAACTCAGTTCCTCTATCAAATCTTATCTTTATAATGGTTTGACTCTTCTCATTTTGAACTCTTTTCATCACCGAGGTAACTTCACGCAAAGTTTCCTTCTTTTTACACATGAAGATTATCCATGTATATCTTGAATAATCATCCACCACTACCAAAGTGTATTTCTTTCCACTTATCTTTGGCCGGCTGATCGATCAAATAGATCCATATGCAACAGTGCAATATCCTTGTTGAAGATGGACTTGACTTTTTTTGAATGATGATTTGATTTGTTTTCCCATCTCGCATGCATCACAAACACTTTCCTTCTTGTACACCGAAGTCCGGTCTTCTTCTACAAGATTACTCCTTGCAAACTTATTAATTGTCTTGAAGTTCGTGACTCGGCTTCTTGTGCCACATGTACCCAACTTGATTGATTTACTGTACTCTTTGCTAGCGGAGACAAGTGCTTGGTGTAGCAGATTGACCAATCTACCACATACATGTTCTTTTATGCGGATCCTTGCAACACCACTTCATTTGATTGATGTCTTTGATTTGGCATACTCCCATATGAATCCAACATTGTAGCCCTTGCCACGAGTTGGGCGATGCTTAGTAAGTTGAAATTGAGGTCTTCAACATATGCAACATTTGTGATTTCTAATCCATTTTTCTTTATGGATCCAATGCCTCTTATTTCCCCTGGAGCTTCATTTCCTCCAAATATGACTTTTGCGCCTCTAATTTCCTTGAACTTTGACAGATTTTTCTTATTTCATGTCATGTGTCTGGAACAACCACTATCCATGTACCAGGTTCCTTGGCACTCAGTTGTTCCTTGAACCTGCAATCAAGGAAATTAGTTTTTAGGTACCCATACTTGCCTGGGTCCTAAGAGGTTAGTACTGTAAGATGAGCCAACCAACCTATAGCCAAATGATTTGACTTTAAGAGGTTGCCATCTATCTGTGCCATAATCATAATTCACTTTGGCAAATTGCTTGGGGGTTTTAGGTTCATACAGATGTCTCTTTTATCTGTATGCATGTGTGTGTGTGTTTTAGCAATTGTCTTCTTTGGGTAATAGTGATATATCTGAGTGTAGTGCTTGGGTGCATATGTGTGCTGACGATAGCTTTGTTGCCTTTGGAATGACCTTTGTTGAGTTCTAGGTCTTTGCCATTTTGGCATGTATTCCATAGGTCTTGGCTGATCTTTCACATTATTCCAATCAGCTTGACTTGGGTAGTTTCTGCCATTCCCATCATTTGTGTTCCTTTGATGGAACTTCTGGGGATTTTGGTAGCTCTGTTTCTTCTTCACAGAGTACTTCTGTTTGGAGTTTGAGGAACTCTGCCTTTGGATTTCTTCTCGGTGTCCTCTCAAAGATACTCAATCGGTCTGTTTTTCTTTTCCTTTATATCCAAGGCCAGTTTGTTTGTGATTGTGCTTTGGAATGAATGGGTGTGCAACATTTGGTGTCTTGGATTTTTGAGATGTTTCATTACTTGAAGATCCTTTTTCCAAGATCACTTTTGGAGTTTGACTATGCACAAAGGAATTGAATCATATGTCTGTCTTGTCTCCACATTCTTTTTGGCTCATGATAAGGTCATCCAATTATTTAGATGCCTTTGTGAATGAAGAAATTACATTTTTGAGATCATTTTCTCTCTTTTCTATAGCAACTATGTCTGCTATTAGTTTAGCATTTTCAGCCTTCAACTCTTTGTTCTCATCAGCTAGGTGACTTAGGGTACTCAGCTCCTTAGTCATTTTGTGAGTTTTGGCTTTTGAGTGGTGGGCTTTTTTCCTCATTTAATAGTGAGTGTCGAGGATTTAATGTGCTCAAAATCTTTCATCATTTTGCCTAATGAATCATAAAGATCAGTGGGTGATGAAGTGTGTGTGTCACAATCACTATCACTAGAATCTGAATGAGATGAGTTAGAGTGTACCTCATCTTCTTGGTCGAGGTTGATCTTGTTCTTTAGCCGTTAGGCATTAAGGCTTCTTCTTTGAGTCACTTGAGTAGTCACTTCACTACTCTCTCGAGTCTGTTTGTTTTTGACTTGGTTGTATCAGCAGTCTCAGCGGCCAACATTGTTTTTTTCTTTTCTTGTCTTCTTTCTCTGAAGACTTTTCTTTCTTCTTCATTCCTGTTTTTATTGACTACAGGATATGGATAGTCAATAGCTAAGTGTACTGGTTGTCTGCAATTCCAACACAGGTTTTCAACTTTTTGATCAGCTCTCTCATTTCTTGGATTGTCAGCTTTTTGATATTCGACCTTTTGATACTCAGCTCTCTTTGGTGGCCTATCTTCCCTTGATTTGGAGGGAGTTGAATGCCTTATGGGGGATTCACCTTTGTTTCTTTTGTAGTTCTTGTTGAAGAACTTGTTGAATCTTTTAACCATCAAGGCAATTTCCTCCTGGTCAATGACTTCTTTGGTCTCAGCTCTCTTCCCTTCTTTGACTATGAGTGCAGTTGTTTTGGGTACAGCTATTTCCTCTTGATCCTTTCTTCTCAGCTCAAATTCATAAGCTTTGAGGTCTGAGAATAGTTCATGATTCGATGTTTTTGATAGGTCCATCGAGTGCCTTGGAGCCATGGTCTTCATTTCCCACTCACCGGGAGGCTCTTAGTATCTTCATACACATCTCCTTCTCGTGTGTATTCTTTCCCAATCTTTGAGAGCTCATTTGTAATTTCAGTGAATCTAGCATCCAGCTGGTCCATTGTTTCACCTGCAAGCATTTAAAGTTTTCAAATTTTTGAACAACAACAGATAATTTGTTTTCCTTAATTTGCTCAGATCCTTCACAAATTAAGGTTAATTTATCCCAGATTTCTTTGGTTGTCTTGCAAGATTTGACTTTGTTGAACATGGCTTTGTCCAATGTCTTGTAAAGTATATCCTTGGCCAAATTGTCAAGGTTATATCTTTTTCTGTCATCATTTGTCCATTCAGCTCTTGGTTTTTCAACCATAGCTGGTCTAGGAGGAGCAGACTCCTCTCCTTCAGCTGCAGCAGCTCTCCTTGCAGTTGTGTTCACCTTCATTATTTGCAGTGGCCCATCCTCTATCACTATCCACATCTCATCATTTAAAGCTGATAGATGAGCTTGCATACATATTTTACAGTCATCAAATTCTTCAATGGTGAACATAGGAATGCGTGTCAAATTTGCTTCCATGATAATAACTTTGCTGTTAAAAAAAATGGCTTTTGAAAGAACAAGTGTTAAAAACTTCTTTGAAAGATTGGAGATCTAGTTCAAGAACTGTCACGGAAGGCTCAGTGAACCAACCGCTCTGATACCACTTGTAGGTCCCAAGGTGTGTGAGTAAGGTTTAGAATAGGGGGTTGAATAAACCTTACCAACTTTTCAAATTTAGTCCTTTTAAATTATTACAGAGTTAAATACACAGTTATGTCCTTGATGGGACTAAGTTAGTTAACGTGAGAGTTAGCCACTCAACGACTCGATTGAGTCGTTGATAGAATAACTCATTTGTTTAGTCTAAACCTTAACTTGGTTGTGATGATATTTTTATTAAGACTTAACACCCTTGAATTTGAGTAAAGTTTGTTCTACCACTTGGTTTTAGCACTTTGTTAATTATCAGTTGGATAGCAAATAATCAGCAGGTATTAAATGATGTGCAAAAAGTAAATGTTGAAATGTAAATGACACAATAAATTTTATAGAGGTTCAAGATGGGGTAATTCTTCTAATCCTCTCTTCTCCAACTCCCGGAGGAATCCACTAAGTATTGATCGCAGTACAGAGTGGTTGTCAATCCAGACAAGTCTTGATCACACAACGGTGACTTGATCCTTTGGGACTCGATCCCGAGATGCCTTGGTCACACAGTACCGGCTTCTCGCACGACTCGCTTTTTCACAGGTGGCCGCTTTGCTACTACTACTCACTTGCTCAAGCTTCTTGGATTTGATCACGAAGCCCTCCAATAACTTGAGACTGGTTCGACTTGAACCTTTCTACAATCTTCCTTGGAATGTAGACCCCTTTTGATTCTTCAAAAGTTTCTCTTCAACAAGATGAAGTTGTCTTTCCTTCATGACTTGGTGTTGGATTAATTTCCTTCAAAATTTAGGCTTGAGGATTTGCTTGAATAACTTGAGAATATTTTGCGGGTTACGTTCGAATGTTAACTTGAATGTTCGTGGTTCAGTAACCTTTTCTTAGAGTGATTCCTCGGCCTTTTATAGTGAACTTTCAAAAATCTGCCCGTTGAAGAGATAGGCTGATTTCAAAAGTCACTTGTGTTCGTTGGTTTGTCTTGTTGCGGTCCTTGATCTTGACATTTCCTCGTATTAAATGTACTTTCAACTTTTCGTAGTCGACACAAGTGCAAGTGCTTCCCATTGGTTTATTCCTTTTGCACGCTTCTCGGGATCGAGCACTTTAAGACATGGCAACATGGAAGTATTACTTGTTTAGGTAATATTCTTGACTTGTGCAATGGATTCTTTTTGAGTTTGTCTTGACTTGATCGTCTTTTTCCCCAAGTGACTTGAGTCCGCTCCAATGATTGAAAGACTCATCTGTCACTTCAACTTGAGACTTGGCTTCTGGAGTTGACTTGACTGACACTTCACACAGTTGTATCATAGTTGATACCTCTTCAGTCGAGTTCTTGGCTTCTTTTCCTAGCCACACTCAAATGTCTCGCAGCGGAGTCTTCATTCAAGTCTTGATTGACTTCTTGTGTATCCAGGCATAGCCGACTTAACTCACTGCATGACCCTATCTATTACAATGCAAATTACAAGGAAAATGGGGTGCCAACTTTCTAGTCTAAGTTTTACATGGCATTCATCAAAATCTAATAAACAAATTTCCCAACAATTTCCCCCTTTTTGATGATGCTAAAACTTAAAACATACATTCAAAATGTAAATAACAAAGATACATACAGACAATGTAGAAACAGAGAATGTATGCGTAGAATCGATCTTTTATTGATCATAACATTCTTGTTCATTACACAGCTGTTTACAAAGTGTATCATAGCAATCATAGTGTTCTCTATCTACGCAAGTATAGAAATTACACAGTTTTTATTTATTGTACAGAAGACTTACATACATGTGTATTTACATCAGTAAAATACATGAACGGGTGAGCAGCAACACTTCATCGCCTTCGCTGCCTCCTTCTTTCTTCTTCAGCTCTTTCGTCCTCTGCTCTCTTTCTCTTTGTCTCGTCTTCAGCTGCCTTCTTTTTCTCATAAGCTCTTCTGGCAGCTTCATATTTTCTTTTAATTAAAAGTCTAATTAAAAGACTTTTAATTAGGCATGGAATAGTCTGGTATGGAACTGAGAGTCTCACTATATTTAGGTGTAATTTATGTATTGTCTTGTTTGGTAAGTGTCGGGCCCTAGTGTGGTGTGGATAGGGCTGAGTTCGGTTGGTCAGACAAGGGTTTGCGATCTTAAAAGGTTCTACGCTATCCACAATCATATCCCACCGCCTGAGGAGAGAGTATTCCAAGGGTAGAAGTGGGTCGTAGGATCGGTATATTCCGGAATATGACTTCTCCGGGCTTCGCGAGCCCCGGTGTGGAGAGTCATGCCATAGTGTGGTGCAATAAGGGGCAAAGCTTTAAGCCAACGTAATAAAGGAGCGATAACGGAGATGGGGGGTTACTTACCGTTAATGAATGGTCCCTCCGTTAATGTGATATTTGAAATTATTGTGATATAGATTGATTGAGTGATTGATTGAGTGATTGTTGTTTCTAAATTAAAATGATTGTACTTGTAAAGAATAATTGAACGTTTTCTTTTTCCTCACGTATATATTTTTCTAAAAACTTATTTCAGGCGATAATCCAAAAGACAACGAAGTAGTTGAAGGATTTCCCTGATCTGACTAGCTAGTGCCAGTTATAGGAGTTTGTTGCTAAATATTTGATGGATCGCTATGTATATATGACGTGTTTTGGAGAGAACAAGGATTGTAATAATAGTTTTATTTATAGAAGTTTCGCAAACTGGGTTAGCTTTTCTTGTAATTTTATTACGATGTACGTTGACTTGTAATAGCTATATGAATATTCTGCTCTTTTGTTAATAGAGATGATAGATTTTGATTATTATAGCTTCGTAAGCTTGGGCGTGACAGCTAGATAATATAATACATACAACATTAGAAGTAGAGTATAATAAATATACTGAAAATTCATAGTTAAATGTTTAAATCTATTCAAGAAAAACGAAAACATTCTCAAATCACCCGTTTGATATCAGCTTCCCTTCAACCTAGCCTTGGAGCATCGACTCAAGAGCAATTGCTTTGAAACCAGCTTTTTCAGCCATTTTGATAAGTTGTAGAGCAACGTTCCTATCTTTGAAAACCTAAATTGAAAGCAAATAGATCTCTAATCAGGAGCAGTTTAATGGCTTTCACTAATCTTTTGGTACAGGGTGTAATGTGTAGGTTTTTGTATTCCAACAGTTCTCCTATAGGACCTACTTGGTCTTGCAGTGACAATCCTGTGTTTAAGGAGAAATATTATCCCACAATTCAAAGAAGCTGTCGAAATATCACACCAAATAAAGGGTGAGAGAGAGAGAGAGAGAGAGAATAAAAAGAGTTCATGAGAAACGAGAAGTATGCATTTGCACTCTTTGTGAATTGAACAGAACAATAAATAGTCAAACAGGAATAACCATTCAGAAGTTTAGACTAGAGTCCGTTTATACGTTCTTAGACTGAGACTCAATTATTATCCATGAGGCGGTGCTCTGAAGAAGCAAAAGGACAACACAGCTTAGGTTATTGTATGCGATTATTAGCAGTGGTGATCCACATTGGCCAACAATTTTTTACACGTACATTTCATTCAAATCCATTATAATTAAGTTCCACAAGCAAGTAATGGTGATTAAATTTGCATATTAAAATACATGTTCATTGGTGATTAAGTTTTGGTCTTTAGCCATTTAAGCTGATCCACAGCAACAAGTAATGAAATAACCAAGCATTACCAATATTGAATGAGACGCTTTTTATCAATGATGAACGGATAAAATGAATATTGCTTTTTGTATTCTTCACTAATGTAGAATTATGCAATTTTATTAATCAAAAAAGAAAGAATACTTGATTTTATAGAACAGTATCTTAAGGATATTCCATAAATAATGAAGCTACATGGAATCAGACATTTCTAAACAAGACAACTTGCATATGGTACTGAATATTGATGGATTTCCACCTTTCAGATTATTTTCTTTTACTAATAGTACACAATTTGGATCAGATAGTAATAAAGATGTATTCTTGCCAGTTCTATCATTAACACATGCAATATTACTTTCATGATTTCAAAAAGGGAAAAATACAAAAACACCACTGAAGTTTGATTATGTTTTAAATTTAAGGGGTAACTTTAATATTTCTATAACTATCAAGGAGGATTTTTAAATGTTTTCTGTTTATAAAGGGAGAAAATGTAAAACTGAGGTTGAGTGTTTTGCAATTTTCAAAAATCTCTAGATCTTTTTGTAAGTAGCCCAAACCTCAAGGAGTTTTTTGTAATTATCTCTCTCAAATATTAATTTTCAATAGTTCCACCAAACAAATTACTCGTTGCAGATTCCACTCGAAGAACTGCAGATTCTTCTTATCCAGCTTCAAACCTCCCTATTTTTTATGTTCGTCAATTGTACATGCCTATGCGTTTTAAAGCTTCAAACCTCCCTATCAATTATGCTGTGTAATTTTGTAAACATCAAAGATGGTAAGGAACAGATTGAGAATATCATATTTGAGGCTCTTAACGTGAAAGGAAGGCAAGAGAGAAAAGATGAGGGAGAAAAAGTGGGGCAAAAAATTTAGGATGATCTTTCTCAAAAAAAAAAAATTAGGATGATGGCCTGGAAACCGGGAAACGCAAGGAAATTAAGAACATCTCCAATTCATGACACTAAATTTGATGTTTTTGCTGTAATTTTTCAAAAATTATTTACAACCTACTAACTTAAATCTTACCCCAAATGTGTATTTTAATATTTTCTTGTTATTTTGAAATAACAAATTTTATTTATTTATGCAATTATTTCTTTTGCTTATATTTTATTCCTATTAATGTAACTAAATAAAAACTTATATTTAACTAACATTATATTAATTAATTATATTGCAAAATAAATATTACAACTAATATCACAATAAATAAAAATACTAAATTGCACACTAGATAATAAAAGCGACAAACCTTGATGCTTTTTTAATTAAATTGTAATTTTTTATTAATTTTTATAATTTATAGATAATTTTAAGTTTAGTTTATAATAATTTATTGGTAAATATTAACTATTGTTAGTTATTATAATTGTTCATCCAGAATAATACTCCCTCCGTCCCAATTATATAGTCCAGTATTCCTTTTTGGAATATCCCAAATATATAGTTCACTTTCCATATTTAATAATATTTTTTCCATTCTTTTACTATTATAACCCTATTTAATATGCATTTTGTAATTTATACTATTCATTAAATAAGGGCAAATCAAGTAATTTTTTCACATTTGTAATTTATAATACTTTTTCTTAATCTGTGTGAAAAGTCCAATTGGACTATATGATTGGGGCGGAGGGAGTAACTATATACAAAATTTAAATAACTAAAACCATGTTACAAATGAATTACATATCAAAGATAGGATACAATAAAAATTAAAAGTTTGAAGTAGAATAAATTGGAGGACAAAGTGGGAATATTTGTATTACATTGAATTGGGTGTAAAGGAATAGTATTACACTAAATTTGGTGTAACACCATTCATTGCATTAAATTTGGTGTAATGTTTAGAGTTAGGTTGGAGAGAGTTTTTTTACATATTTGGTGTCTTGGTATGGGATATAGAGTTGGGTTGGAAATGACCTAAGAGACTATTATTGTTAAAAAAACATGAGGGAAAAAAGTGGGGCAAAAAATGCGTCATCATAAATAAATCGTCGTGTTAATTTTTAAATATAATTATTAGTGACAACAAAGTTGTCGTTGCTAAGAGTGAAGTATTAGCGACGATTGTGTTGTTACAAAAGTGTAACGATCCGATATTTAAAAGTTCAAGTAATTAAATAAAAGAGCTATAAAAGAACATCTTTTATAAAACATAGTCTATAATTAAACTTTTTGCATCTAAATAAATAAAAAAAAATACTTTATATCCAGAAATATTTGTCCACTAAAAATAAAACACCTTACAATTACAATAGCTCAAAATCATCAATAAAATAAAGTATTCCTAAAATTTTCAAATTAAATAAAAATCGTTGACTTCACATCCACCGTCTCCAATCATCTCTCGGGCTCCTCAACCTGAAAAGTTTTAATAAATATGGGGTGAGCTTTCAACTCGCTCCGTGGGGACACGCTTGTCAAAACTAAATACAACATATAGGCATAATCGTAAATATTCAACATGTAATTTTTCCTCTCGTAATATTTCCTCGACCGACCGCCTTATTATTTTATAGCATCAGCTGGGTACACCCGAAGATACTTTCGATCCGGACTTCTCATACCCGGCTAACATAATTTCCTCTGTCACATTGGACATAAACAAAAATACATATATGAAATATTTAATAATGACAAATAATACTTGAATAGAAATATCCCCACCTTAAAATAATTGCAGAAAATTTGAGAAGAGAATGCAGAAAAATGTAGATAATCCTACTCCTCATTTTTCTCGTTTCCGGGTTTGGCTAAGTGGCTTGGTTGGTGTGATATCAAACAGTATATGGTTGTTGTAGAAACAAAGAACAAAAAGCTAGTTCTAGAGACATATATGATTCTAGCAGAAAATATTTGTAAAGAGTGTAAGGGAAAAACTAGTATTTATAATGGTATTTCTTTGATGAAAATTTAATAAGAATTATGTTTTTTTTAACGCTACAAAATCATAAATTGATATCCTTTCATCTACCATAATTAAGTTAGGAACTCTTCAAATCCATAATCGAAATTTCATTAATATGACTAATTAAATATAATATATTCGATTTTTTTAAATTAAAAATGCGATTAGATAAAATTTAAGGTTAGAAACCCTAATTGAAATTTATGCACCAAATTATGAAATTAGGGTGTATTAAAAGAATTTGTATTTATAGGATGATTTTTTGGAGTTTGGAGATAAGTAGGATTTGTTAATGATAAGATAAAATCTGATTTTTCTTTTTAAATTTAATATGAGTGAAATTTTATCTTAATAGGTTTAATAAAAATGGATTGTAAAAGGATAGTGATCAATTATAAATATTAATATCCGATAAATAAAATTATAAGTTATATAATAATAATTGAAAAATACGGGATATTACATATTATCACCCTTTAACAAAATTTCGTCCTCGAAATTCGTTGTCTTAACAAAGTTATTAGAAAATAGTGTCTTTTTTTTACACGAAGAATTCTTGTCTAATATTCAAAGTACACGTGCAATAATGCTTTTAAAAAAAATGATGACTTGAATTTATAAAATGTACTTTTAAAACATGATAATATAAAATATTTCATGAATAAAATGAATAGCGTGACATAATTAATTGCGTACCTTGAGGAATCCGACGAGATATGGCAGAGGTGGATGTCACTAGATAATATTTTTTTAAAATTTGAAAAGATATTTTTGTTTGTTTTAAGTCTAAAGAACCGTAGACCTGCTCTGATACCATTTGTAACGCCCCAATTTTTAAAATATATATGTAGCTTAATCTAATAAGAAAGTGTATTTAAAAGCGTATGAATAAGACACATCTCAAAAAATAAAGTTTTAACTATTTTATTAAAAAAACCCAAAATAATCTCTCAATCTCTTCCGCGCGCCACTCGATTTCATAAAATATAGTCGATTATAAAATTTTGCGTCCAAACAAACAAAGTATTCAAAATAAAATATGGGTCCTCCAAAAATAAAATATTAATTGTTAACATTATCTTACATTCATCAATAAAATAAGATTTTCCAAAAAAATCAAATTAAATAAAAATCATTGACTTTGCATCCACCGCCTCCAATCCTCGCTCGGGCTCCTCAACCTGAAAATTTTTAATAAATATGGAGTGAGCTTTTAACTCGCTTCCTTCCGGGGACAAAGCTTGTCAATACTAAATACAACATATAAGCATAATCGTAAATATTCAACATGTAATTTTTCCTCTCGTAATATTTCCTCCGATCGACGATTATTTTATAGCATCATGTGGGTACACCCGAGGATACTTCGATCCCTGACCTTCTTACAGTCTCTGGCTAACATAATTTCCTCTGTCACATTGGACATAAACAAAAATACATATATGAAACATTTAATAATGACAAACAATACTTTGAATATTAGACAAGAATTATTCGTGTAAAAAAAAGACACTATTTTCTAATAACTTTGTTAAGACAATGAATTTCGAGGACGGAATTTTGTTAAAGGGTGATAGTATGTAATATCCCGTATTTTTTAATTATTATTATATAAATTATAATTTTATTTATCAGATATTAATATTTATAATTCAGTCACTATCCTTTTACAATCTAGATTTTTATTAAACCCTATTAAGATAGAATTTCACTCATACTAAATTTAGAAAGAAAAATTTTATCTTATCATTAACAAACCATACTTATCTTCAAACTCCATAAAATCATCCTATAAATACAAATTCTTTTAATACACCCTAATTTCATAATTTGGTGCATAAATTTAAATTAGGGTTCTAACCTTAAATTTTATCTAATCAGATTTTTTAATTTAAAAAAAAATCAGAATATATTATATTTAATTAGTAATATTACTGAAACTTCAGTTATGGATTTAAAGAGTTCCTAACTTAATTATGGTAGATGAAAGGATATCAATTTATGATTTTGTAACGTAAAAAAAAAACATAATTCTTATTAAATTTTCATCAAAAAAATACCATTATAAATACTAGTTTTTCCATTACACTTTTTACAAATACTTTCTGCTAGAATCATGTATATCTCTAGAACTAGCTTTTTGTTCTTTGTTTCTACAACAACCATATATTGTTTCACACCAACCAAGTCACTTAGCCAAAACCGAAAACGAGAAAAATGAGGAGTAGGATTATCTGCATTTTTCTGCATTCTCTTCTCAAATTTTCTGCAATTATTTTAAGGTGGGGATATTTCTATTCAAGTATTGTTTGTCATTATTAAATGTTTCATATATGTATTTTTGTTTATGTCCAATGTGACAGAGGAAATTATGTTAGCCAGGGACTGTAAGAAGGTGCGGGATCAGAAGTATCCTCGGGGTGTACCCGCAGTGCTATAAAATAACTGGCCAGTCAGAGGAAATATTACAGAGGAAAAATTACATGTTGAATATTTACGATTATGCTTATATGTTGTATTTAGTATTGACAAGCCTGTCCCCACGGAGCGAGTTGAAAGCTCACTCCATATTTATTAAAACTTTTCAGGTTGAGGAGCACGAGCGAGGATTGGAGGCGGTGGATGCAAAGTCAATGATTTTTTTGGAAAATCTTATTTTATTGATGAATTTAAGATAATGTTAACAGTTAGTATTTTATTTTTGGAGGACCCATATTTTAGTTTGAATATTGTTTATTTGGACGCAAAATTTTATAATCAGACAATATTTTATGAAATCAGAGTGGCGCAGCGGAAGAATTAGAGATTATTTTGGGTTTTTTTAATAAAATAGTTCCGCTTATTTTTTAAGATGTGTCTTCTTCATACGCTTTTAAATACACTTTCTTATTAGATTAAGCTACATATAAATTTTAAAAATTGGGGCGTTACAAAAAGCTTTATCAACTATTTAGAGACGAAATTATTTTAGCAACAACGGTTATTTTAAAGACGAAATTATTTAGCAGTTGCGATGGCAATGGAGCGAGTTTGGGACAAATTTGGCTAGACCCAACCCGTTAACTTTTCTTAAACGCTGAAACTATATTATTCCAGTAGCAACTATTGTTCAATCAGTGAATTGTGATGAATTAGCTGCAACTCTAGCTTGACGTTTCACATTTTGACAGATTGGTTTATTTTCTATGGTTCTTGGTAGTTGCTAAATCTAAAATGTTGACGATTTCTAATTGATGACTGTTGAATTACACTAAATTGTTTTGACAAATAAATTTAATGATATATTTATTATTATGAACTTTTTTCCCCTCAAAATCCATTTTGAATATTCTCCTTTGCAGCTTTGCTCGAGACGTTCAGAATCTTGTACTTTCAACTATTATTTCAAATTTTGTTTTAGCAAATTGACATAATAAATGGAAGTTTGACTGATTTCAATCTTAATAAAAGGCATTCACATATGTGAATGGGCTGAAACAGTGGCAAGGGCCTCAAAATTAGCCATTATATTTTGTTCATTAAACTACTACTCTTCAAGACTGTACTATACTCTTCAAGTACTACAGTCCGCCAAATTTAAGATAAAAATTCCTAATATATTTTTAATAAACATAAAATTTATTTAATAAACATATATATTTCGGGCGAATCCAGCTAGACCCGTTACCCGTGCCAGACCCGACAGGTTTTGAAAAAAGGACTCGGGACCCATCTCATGACTCGTTTAATCGGGTTTAGAAGATAGTCATTCGCTAGTGAATTAATAGTAAATGAGGATAAGAAGTAATTGAAGAGGTTTACGGATACTACCTAACTCAATTACGAATTGTCTATGGAGGATTAATCCATATGTATTAATATTAAACCAATGGACTGCACATTTCATAGAGTAAGATATTTTGTAATTATAAGAGTGCAATTCCAAATTTATAGTGGAGTAATATCGAAATTAATAAGTCGAACGAATTAATTAAAGAGTTTAATTATTTATTCGATTTATTGAAGCTTATAATTATAGGTCTATGGTCCTCGATTCGTCTTCCTAGAGTAGACGGGTTAGAAATAATATTTTATGTTCTAAGGATTTATGGAAAAAAGTTTTCCAAAATTTTTGGGCAAATATATTAATATCACTTAATTCCTAATATCTTATATTCTACAGTTTTGACTGTGATAATTTAATAAATATGAGATATTTATGATATTAATATAATTATTAAGTTGATAATTATATTTCATAATTATCAATTAGAGTTTGAATCTATTTGGAATTATAAATTCTAGATTAGATAAGAGACTGAGTTGATATAAAACGGAGACTACATCTCACAATCACATTATGGGAGAATATGATTTTCCGCCCACTTATTTTGGAATTCAGCCTCCCACCTCACGAATTGGAAAGAAAAATTCAGTCGCCCCCTAAGCTGAACTGGAGTTCGTTTGGCAAAACTAAAAAAGTAATTCTTATCCAAATCCACTAACCAAATTCGGCCTTCAGTTTTTAAGCAAAAACAATTAGTTTTTGGTCACTTTTTTTAAAAGAAATTTTGGTCAATCATTTTTTTCGATTGATTAAATTGCAAAGGAAGTTTTTCTTTTTGCCAACCCAATTGATATGCGATTAACGGCCAGTACATTTAGTGCTTATTTGGGAGCACTTATGGAAAAGTCCATTTTAAAAATGGAATTCTTTAGAATGGACTTTTCAAAAAGCCTCCAATTCTCACTTCTTTAGAATGGACTTTTTGGAGAAGTGGCTTATCCAAAAAGTTCATTCTAAATTAACCACCAAACATGAATTATTATTGAAATGGACTTTTAGATCCAAAAGTCCATTTCAAAAGTGCTCCCAAGCAAGAACTTAATAAGGGACGTTTTTGTGTTCTCCCCAAATTAAAGTGCGATCGTGGATTATCTCCCAACTGTCACAAGCACAAGAACTTCATCAAGAAGCTAAGCCGATACATTGTCACCAAGCCCATCGAGGACACGACCTAGACAAACCCTAGATCTTTCCGGATCCTCACCAAACACACTTCGGCCCGTATACTAAGTCCGTGAACGAAGAAGACAACTCACAAATCCTTCTGTTTTCACACAGAAAATATATATATATATAGGGGGAGGATCCAAAGAGACCACATATTATAGTGAGACAATGTGGACTCATCTCAACCCTCCTTTATCTATATCAATGGCTAAGATAAATAGGGGTTAAAATTACATTAAAATAAGGCAAAATAAGGGTATAATTGTCAAAACAAATATGTGGGGACCATTCAAATATATGGAATTTGTTGGTCCCAAGGGGTATGAGTGTAAGGTTTAGAAGGGGATTGAATAAACCTTACCAACTTTTCGATTTAGTCCTTTTAAAAATGATCGAGTTAATAATTCATTTTGTGTCCTTAATGGATGACTAAGTTAGTTAATCGCAGAGTTAGTCACTCAATGACTCGGATCGAGTTTGTTGATAGAGTAACTCAAATTTGTTTTGACTAAAAGACTTAACTCGTCTGCGTGATTTGTTTTATTGGAAGACTTAACACCCTTGAATTTGGTTAAGTTTGTTTTGATACTTAGTTTTAGCTCGATTGATTATCAATTGGATAGCAAATTTATCAGATATAAAAATAAGATGCGAGAAATTAAAGTCTTTGAAATGTAAATGACACAATAAGTTTTATAGAGGTTCGAAGATGGGGTAATTCTTCTACTCCTCTCTTCTCCGGCCTCCGGAGGAATCCACTAAGATCGATAAATATACGAGTAGTTAATGTCCGGATACATGTCTTCATCACGCAATTGGTGACTTGATCCTTTGGGACTCGGGCCCGAGATGCTTGGTCACACAACTGGCTTCTCGTGCGACTCGGACTCCTTCTTCATAGTGGCATTTGCCGCTTTGCTTACTACACCAAGAGCTTAAGTTCCTTGGATTTGATCACGAAGCCCTCCAAATAGCTTAAGCTTGGTTCGACCTTGAACCTTTCTACAATCTCTCGTGGAATGTAGACCCCCTTGATTCTTCAAAACTTCTTCTTCAACTGATTGAAGTTATCTTTCCTTCACGGTGAGTGTTGGATTGATTTCCTTCGTAATGTAGGCTTGAGGATTAATCTTGAATTACTTGAGAATATTTTAGGTTACTGACTCAAATGTTTTGCTTGAATGTTCGTGGTTCAGTCGGTCACCTTCTCTCGTGAGTGATTCTCGGCCTTTTATAGTGTTCTTTTAAAAATCGCCGTTGAAGAGATAGCTTATTTTTTAAAGTCACTTGTGGTCGTTGGCTTGTCTTGTTGCGATCCTTGGAATTTCAACTTCCTCGTATGAATGTTTTTTCACTTTTCGTAGTTCGACACAAGTGCAAAGTGCTTCCCATTGGTTTATTCCTCTTGCACGCTTCTCGGGATCGAGCACTTCGAGAAAGGCAAGATA
The DNA here is from genome assembly GCA_016081115.2 of Rehmannia glutinosa. NCBI lineage: Eukaryota > Viridiplantae > Streptophyta > Magnoliopsida > Lamiales > Orobanchaceae > Rehmannia > Rehmannia glutinosa. The sequence continues at coordinate 17,230,303 of CM071930.1, read as the reverse complement.
TGGAGGTATTACTTGTTTAAGTAATTCTCTTGATTTTCTGGGGCAACGGAACTCTTTGATTGTCTTGACTTGATCGCATTTTCTTAATATCCCTAGGTGACTTCGAGTCGACTTCCAATCATGGATGACTCTTCCGTCACTTCAACATTGAGATTTGGCTATCTTGAGTTGACTTGATCGATACTTCATCCGGTGCATCTTAGCCGCACCTTTGATCGAGTTCCTATCTTCTCTTCTCTCCATACTCACCGCCTTTGCAACAAGTCTTCCTTCTAGTCTCCATTTGTCTTTCGCATGTTTAGGCATAGCCGACTTAACTCTTTCGACCGGCCATATCTATTACAATGCAGTTTACAACACAAATGGGGTGCCAACTTCCTATTCTAAGTTTTACATGGCATTCATCAAAATCAACAAAATAATTTCCCAACAATTTCCCCCTTTTTGATGATGCCAAAACTTAAAACATATATCAATAATTAAACAAAGAAAGATACATACAGCAAATGTAGAACCACGAGAATGTATGTTTAGAATCGATCCTTTATTGATCATAACATTCTTGTTCTTTACATAGCTGTTTACAAGGTGTATCAGAGCTTAAACCAATAAAAATGTAGCAGACTTTAAACGGAGCTTAAGCTAACCATGTTGTTCTATATCTACACAAGTATAGAAATTGTACAATTTTATTCAGTGTACAGAACACTTACATAGAGTGTATTTACATAGTAAAATACATGAAGGGGTGGACAGCAACACTTCATCTCCTTCGATGCCTCCTTTTTTCATCTTCTTCAGCTCTATCATCTTCTAATATTCTTCTCTTTTTCTCATCTTCACCCGCCTTCTTCTTCTTTTCATACGCCTTTCTGGCAGCTTCATCTCTTCTCAGTCTTTCTTGTCTTTCCTCCCATAGCTGAGTTTGTCTTTTATTTTATTCTTTAATTCTCTTCACATACTCAGCATTGTTCTTAGCCACTTGCAGGTTGGCTACTTCGTCAAATCCAGCCCAATAGATCCCTCCTTTCTTGCCTGGATCTATATACTCAATATTTTTGGGCGAGGCCTAGCTCAAACCTCTTCCTCCACCCTCTGCTTCTTCCTTTTCCTCGGGCGTATCTTTGTCTTGGGGTCTTCTTTTTCCCGGTGAGTGGATCGGGCAGAGTGGCCGTGAGTGCGCGATAGTCTCGTGTCTGTCCCTTCTTCACATAGTGTCCTTCAGATGCGAGCGTCTTGAATTCATCAACTGATCTTGGCTCGGTTCCGGCATCTGAAATGGCATAGGTGTCTCTGTCTATCGGAATGCCTCCATGTTGCTTCAGAATATCCATAACTCGGGCATCCATCCTTCTTTCCACTTCCTTCATCCCTGCTTCGACTGTCTTTCTCTTTTCAGTCATTGGTATAGCAGAGTGTTGGAGTGGCAGAGTCACCGGGAGTTTGCTGATAATATCAGCTGTGACAAGACCTTGTTGGGGGGTTTTAGCAATCATCAAGGTCACATCTTTCGAACCTTCCTCCTCAGCAGACTTCTCTTTCTTCTCTCTTATTACTTCCTCATTTTGTCTTTCCTTTCACAAAGTGCTTCCCTTCTCGCCTCTCAGATCCCTTCAGCGCCTTCAGGTATTCCTCTTCCCCCTTTTTGGCATCATCAAAGGAGAGAGGAACCCCTGGAAATCAGCTAGCAAGCAAGAAGTCTAGTCGGCTGATGGTTGAGTTCTGCTTCGAATCCGATGTGGAGTATGCTGCACGGAACTCAGAGCGAGTGGCGTTAGATTCAGCTGTGACCAACTTCATCTCAGCCATGAGGAGACTGAATTTTCGATCCATGTTCTCTTCCACACGCAGGAGTTCGTTCTTATTAGTTCACGCAGCAGCTTGATCTCGGTAGTATGAGATTCATGCATTTGTTCAATATGCTCTTGCAATTTTGTCTTTGCATCAGCATTCTCAGCCCGCCAGACTAACAACTTGCTGAACAATGTCCTGAAGTATCGAGCTTGTTCCACACGCATTGTTTGCTGTTGTTGCCACCACTCACGGATCCTGACTATTATGCTTCGCAGATCAGTAGTGAGGTTGGCGTCTCTTTTATCCAACCTCATGTCCAGTGAGGCCTGATGCCTCTCCATCCGTTCAACCTCAGCAAATAAGGCTTTGAACACGTCACGGATTTCAGATGTCACCTCTGTTTCAGCTGACGGCCAAGCAGCGTCGAAGTCATAGTCAGCTGGAACAATTGTGTCTGATGGAATAACAGGATCAGGTTTGTGGAAGTGCTCACGATCTCTGTTTGATTCTTCAGGGAGGTCAGGTACCTCTAGAGAGAAGGGAAATAATTCTACAAAGGGATCATCACGGGCAACTGGAATCTGTTCAATGATAAGTGGTGCTCGTGAAGTCCTCTGTGAAGTCGATCCTGCTGCAGCTTGGGAGCTGCGCGTGGACTCACCAGTTGGTCCTGCATTTTGAAGTCGACCCGACTTGCCGAGCCTCGGCTATCTCAAAGCCTTCGTTGGTCTCAGCTGGTTTATCCAAATTAGTTGACTGGTCCTCGGCCTTATCAGAAGCTTCATCGGACGATGATGAGATTTCCATGGGTGGCTCATCATCAAAGTTGAATGTTTGGCGAGTAGTCTTGAGGTCAGACTTACTCGTGGTTGGAACATCCTCGGTGAGTTTTGGGATCGATCCACGAGGGGATGACTCGGCTTCATCGTCTCCTTCCGATCCCGAGAAAGGTTACATCAGGATTATCCTTGGAATCGTGAAAGGCACTTATCTCCTTTTCTGATGGATCAATGATAGCAAGAGGAATGTTCTCGCGGCTTCAGCGTCTTCTACCCCTGGAAGTCTCAACCTCCTGTTGGCCTTCATTACCCCTGCAGGTCTCTACTGCAAGCCGAGGCTGGACATCCCTTTCGACAAAGTGTCGGTCACTGTCTTGGGGTCTTTCGAGGTGGCATCCATTGGAGTCTCAACTCCATGGATTGCACTTTCATCGCCCCAGTGTTAACCCAGGCGAGTTCTTCTTGTACCTCACACTGCGTCGGCGGCGTCGCCTTCGCCTTGAGAGGTTGGCACCTCGGTTGAGACAGTCTCAATGTCGAGCCTCGTTGATGACAACTTGCTTTGTGTACTCTGTGATTGTTCCTTCTCCACTTCACCTCCGAGATTCATTGTGGAGTCACCGCAAAGACATCCTCCGACCTTGCCTGCGGTGGAGGAGTTTTCTCCTCACCGGCACACCACCGGTGAGTGACTTGGAATGGGGTCACTCGTCTCCAGACTCCCGGTTGTTCCCACTGAGTATTCAGCCGTTGGGGCAGGTGGTGAGACACCTTTATTAAGGGTTGGCTCGACTGGGGTCCCCACAGTCCCAGTTTCATCGCCATTTCCCTTAACACCTTCCTCCGAATGAGCTGGGGAAGTGGTGGCAGCGACAACAGTTGCAATATGCTGCACCACTCCCATCGGGTCTATCTCCAGCTGTGATTGGGAGGACTCTCCTGGTCCCTCCATCATTCTTTGCTCATGAAGGATTCTGGATTCCTGCATTGCTTGCTGCATTTGCAATTCTTCTGTGGCAGCAACAGGATCTGGATCCTCATCACTTTCTGATAGGACGTCAAAGTGAGAGTGTGTATGATCGGTGGTGCCAGTGAGAGGGCATATGCTAGCCTTCTCACGTGCCTCTGCGTCCTCAGCTGCTTTAGCCCGTTCGTTTTCTTTTTGAATCTGCAGTATGTTGATGCAATTATCCTCGTCAAGGACTTGTAGTACTGTGTCCACCTCAAGAAATCTGAAGAGTTCTTCTTCCTCAGCAATGAACTCTGGACGTTCAAACTGCACTCTGGATAGGCTCAGCTTCCATTTTCTCCATTCTCTCAGACGATTTTGGATGTCTGGATACAATGGAGAGTACATGATTACATCATCTTCATCATTCCCTTGCTGGCCCTCGTTTCCAGGGATTAGGGGTAGCAGACTTCGCTGCTCGACATCTTCAGCAGCCTCTATTACAGGTGGAGAAGCAACCCTGTCAACAGGTGATTCGGTTGTCTCAGCCATTCCTTGTTCCTTAGTTGTTCTGTCTGGAGCTGGGTCTTCGAGTTGCCTCTGCTGATCAGCCTCAGCAGACTTGGCAGTTTCATCAATCACATCTGGAGACTCTACTTCTCCAGCAGTCTCGGGTATCTTCTCCAGCTGAGTGGCTGACTCAGCCGGTTTCTCAAGCTCGGAACGCTTAAAAATTCGTCTTCTTTGTTTTGTTTGAACCAGAGGGATTTCTGGTTCAGATAAGGTTTCTTCTGAGTCATGGGCGGCGGGGGCCGGTGCTGTCGTCTTCTTCTGAGGAGCTGGCCGTCTTGGCTTATCAGTTCTCCTTTTCTTGATGACCGGAGAAGGTATTTGAGATCCCTTCTCTGCTGCGGCTGTAGGGGCAGGTGACTCCGCTGCGGGGGCAGGAGCAGATTTCTTTTTCTTTGCTGCAGGGGCAGCAATCTTCTTAGCAGCTGCAGGGGCAGTCTTCTTCTTTGGAGGAGAGGAGATAGTTGTATCTTCAGGGTCAGCTGATTCCCCCTCACTCGTGTCAGCTCTCTTAGCGTAAGCTCTCTTCTGTGCACCAGAGAGGTTTGATCGGAACATCCTCTTATTTACATGGAACGCCTTTCCATGTCGAAGAGGGACTTTCTTTACTTCCATCATTCGGCCAACCACCAGGCCGTATCCCAGGGAACCTCCAAATGTTCCATCCTCCTTGAAGGATTTATTCCCAACATTCTCGCGTAGTCTTTGTAGATAAACTCAGCCAGTTCACTTTCTTTCCTTGAGGATCGCGGCCATTACGACCGAGCTTAGCTTTGGGATTGGTCAAAGCCGCGAACTTGATGTCTATACATTTGGCAACGATGTCCATCAATTTGTGGTAGTCCTCCTCTTGACCTCTTATTAGCTGGTAGACTACTTTTCAAAGCCACGATCGGTCTTGGCTACTTCCTTCCAAGCGGCGGAATGTGTCAACATCGCCTTCATTAATTTCTCGTGCTCCTTCCGCGCAGAACGAGCAGTGTTCCGCGCAGATCCTTGCGCGTAATGGTGAACTCCTTTCCATGAATAGAAGACTTGATGCCCTCATCGTGAACCTCGGCGTTCACGTAGAACTGTGCGACCTCTTCCACATAGGTCATCGGAAACTCCATCGTCAGAAATGGTTTCAGCCCAGACGTTTCCAGTTTCTCAGCGATCTTCTTCACGAGGGCATCGTCGGACCCCTGTTTGATTATACCTTCGAAATCCACAGTAGACCCGGTGTGGATTTGTTTTCCTAGTTTGACAAAATCATGAGTGGATGCCATTTCTCAGTATTTTACCAAACGAAACTTAGAAAAAGATCTGAGGATTGATAGGGTTTTTGAGAGAAAATTTTGCCTTTGATTTTGAGAGAGAGATTGAATAGTTTTCGGTAAAGTGGGAGAGAAACGGACGAAAGGGTTTAAGTATGGTTCATGAAAGGACGTGCGGGTGGTTTTTGAAATGTGATCAAAATCAACGGCTTAGATCTTGCACGCCGATTTGCATTTAATGTCTCGTATTTAATGCGGCAAAGATTTATATCCAATCATAAGCTGGTGTGCGGCTTTTGCACACACGTCATAATTATCTTTGACGTCATTCTTAAGAACATTCACGCATAGTAAAAACGACTGCGTTTTTGTCACTTTGCTCATAAATGACTCAGCTTACTCTTTAGCCGATTCAATCCTTCTTCTCACTCCTCTCCTAAGTGACTTTGCCGCCTAATTCGTCTGGTGACTTTCCAACATGGTCGATTCACTTAGTGAATTTAAGAGTTCACCCTTTTTCCTCTTTTCGTGTTTCATCTATTTTCTTTGAGTCTTCTGAGTGTCAACTCAGCTCAATTAACCCTAGCTCATGCTTGAGTTCTTCAAATCTTGACTCACATAATGGTTTTGTGAATATGTCAGCCAACTGCTTATCAGTTGAAATATATTCCAAGGTGATGTCCTTCTTTTCATCATAATCTCTTATGAAGTGATATCTGACATCGATATGCTTTGTTCTTGAGTGCAACACAATTGAGTGATTGCAATCGCACTTGTGTTATCACACATAATTGGAATTTCCTTTTCTTCAACCTCATAGTCTCTCAGCTGCTGTCTCATCCATAAGACTTGGGCACAACAACCGCTGCCAGACTATGTATTCTGCTTCAGCTGTGGAGGTGGCTATTGAATTTTACTTCTTGCTGAACCAGGAAATTAGCCTATTTCCAAGCATTTGACATGTGCCTGAGGTACTCTTCCTGTCAACTCTGCATCCAACATAGTCAGAGTCTGAATAGCCAATTAGTTTGAATCCACCTTCCTTAGGATACCATAAGCCAACTTCTTGGCTTCCTTTCAAATATCTCAAGATCCTCTTGGCTGCAGTCATGTGGCTTTCTTTGGGAGCAGATTGACATCTTGCACATACACCTACAGGAAAGGTGATGTCTGGCCTGCTTGCTGTAAGATAGAGCAATGATCCAGTAAGTGCTCTGTATCTTGTTTGATCTACAGGCTTTCCTTCTGTATCCATATCCATTTTGACTAATGTATTCATTGGTATTTTCACAAAAGACTTCTCTTCCATACCAAATTTCTTCATTAAATCTTTGGTGTATTTTGTATGACTTATGAAGGTTCCATCCTTCAGCTGTTTCACTTGGAGTCCAAGGAAGAATGTCAGTTCTCCCATCATGTTCATTTTGAATTTGCTTTGCATGAGATTTGAAAATTTATCACACATCTCTTTGTTTGTGGATCCAAAGATGATGTCATCCACATATATTTGAACAAGCAGTATGCTTTTCCTATCTTGAATTCTGAAGAGTGTTCTATCCACTTTGCCTTTTGTGAATCCATTCTCAGTCAAGAATTGTGACAATGTATCATACCATGCTCTAGGTGCCTGTTTCAACCCATATAGAGCTTTCTTTAGTTTGTATACTTTATCTCCAATAGTCTTCTGCTCAAATCCTGGAGGTTGTTCAACATACACTTCTTCTTCCAACAGACCATTAAGGAATGCACTTTTTACATCCATTTGATATACAGTAAAGTTCTTGTGAGCTGTATAGGCAAGAAACATCCTTATAGCTTCCAATCTTGCTACAGGAGCAAAAGTTTCATCAAAATCTATTCTTTCTTCTTGGCAATATCCTTTGGCTACCAATCTTGCTTTGTTTCTTACCACAGAACCTTCCTCGTTCATCTTGTTTCTGAACACCCATTTAGTGCCAATAACATTTTGATGGGTAGGTCTTTGAACCAATTTCCACACTTTATTTCTTTCGAATCGATTGACTCTTCTTGCATGGTTTGAATCCAATGTGTGTCATCCAACGCTTGTGACACATCTTTAGCTCTATTTGTGAGATGAAACAAGTAAACATTGCTTCTTGTTGAGTTCGATCCGGTTTTCACTCCTTCTCTTACATCCAATGATTAGTTCTGGTGGATGGTCTCTCAACCATCTTACATCAGGTTGGAGTAAGTTAGCTTGATTCAGTCGTCTTTCAGCTGTGTTGCTTTGATCAACTCCCTCATCATCACTTAGCCGCAAATTTTCCATTGCTTTTGAGACTCAACTATCTCATCTTCATCCGAGTTTATAATTCCACTTTTGACCAAGATAGGGACTCTTCGCATGGTTGGTTGATTCAAACTTATCCGCCGACTCTTCAATGTCTTCTCTATTTACATTTGGCTCATCAAACACCACATGAATGGATTCTTCGTAACCATAGTCCTCTTGTTAAGTACTCTATAGGCTTTGCTTTCAGCTGAGTATCCCAAGAAGATACCTTCATCAGCTTTAGCATCAAAAGCCTTCAAATTATCTTTGCCATTGTTATGGATGAAGAATTTGCATCCAAATATTCTAAAATATGCAACATTTGGCTTTCTCCATGTCCAAATCTCATAGGGAGTCTTTGTTAGTCGTCTTTTTATCATGCATCTATTTTGAGTGTAACATGTTGTGTTTATTGCTTGACCCAAAATCTTTTAGGTAGCCCCTGCACCTAACATGGTCCTTCCGCTTCTTTGAGAGTTCTATTCCTTCTTTCTCGCAACTCCATTCTCTGCTGGAGTCCTTCTTTGCCGAGATAATTCATGACCAATACCATTTTCAATACAATACTGAGTTATTATACCATTGACAAACTCAAATCCTCTGTCAGATCTTATTTTGATAATGGTTTGACTTTTCTCATTTTGAATTCTTTTCATCAGATGTGGTAGTTTCTGCAGAGTTTCTTTCTTCTTACACATGAATATTGTCCATGTATATCTTGAGTAGTCATCTACTACCACCAAGGTGTATTTCTTTCCGCTTATGCTAGCTGGTTCAACTAGACCAAATAGATCCATATGTAGCAGATGCAATATTCTTGTTGAAGATGGATATGTCTTTTCTTTGAATGATGATTTGATTTGCTTTCCCATCTGGCATGCATCACATACACTTTCCTTCTTGTATACTGAGTCTGGAAGTCCTTCTACAAGACTGCTTCTGGCAAGCTTGTTAATAGTTTTGAAATTTAGGTGACTCAGCTTCTTGTGCCACAGCCAACTTGATTCAGTTGTGCTCTTTGCTAGTAGACAAGTGTTTGGTGTTGCAGTTGACCAATCTACCACATACATGTTCTTTCGTCTGCATCCTTGCAACATGACCTCATTGGATTCAGTGTCCTTGATTTGGCATATTCCCATGTTAAATCCAACATTGTAGCCTTTGTCACAGAGTTGGCTAATACTTAGCAGATTGAATTTGAGTCCTTAAACATATGCAACATCTGAGATTTCTAATCCATTTTTCTTGATGGATCCAGTGCCCCTTATTTCTCCTGGAGCTTCATTTCCTCCAAATATGACTTTTGCACCTCTGACTTCCTTGAATTTCGATAGATTTTTCTTGTTTCCTGTCATGTGCCTGGAACAGCCACTATCCATGTATCAGGTTCCTTGGCACTCAGTTGTTCCTTGAACCTCATCTTCCTGGTCAGTTTGGTCTTGTTCTTTAGCCATTAGACAAATCAAGGCTTCTTCTTCAGAGTCACTTGAGTAGTCAGCTTCACTACTCTCAATCAACCGTGTGTGTTTTTGTCTTGCATTCTGTCTCAAAGATCTCTGACCAACATTGCCTTTCTCTTTTCCTGTCTTCTTTCCCTGAAGACTTTTCTTTCCTCTTCATTCCTGTATTTGTTGACTACATGATATGGGCAATCAATGGCATAGTGACCTGGTTGCCTGCAGTTCCAAAGATAGATATTCAACTTTTTGATCGGTTCTTTCCATCCTTGGATTGTCGGTTCTTTGATATTCAACTTTTTTATGCTCGCTCTCTTGGATGGTCTATCTTCCTTGACAGTTTAGGAGGGTCTTGAGTGTCTTCCGGAGGATTCACCTTTGCTTCTTTTGTAGTTCTATTGAAGAACTTATTAAATCTTTTAACCATCAGGGCTATTTCCTCTTGTTCAATAACTTCTTTGACCTCGGCTCTTTTGCCATCCTTAACAATTAGAGCAGCTGTTTTGGGCATAGCTGTCTCTTCCTGGTCTTTTCTTCTCAGCTCAAATTCGTAGGCTTTGAGATCTGAGAATAGCTCATGGTTGGATGTCTTGGATAGATCCATGGAATGTCTCGGTGCCATGACCTTCATTTCCCATTCAATTTGGGAGACTTTTTAGAATTTTCATACACATTTCTTCGTGTATATTCCTTTCCAAGTGCGAGATAGTTCATTTGTAATTTACGTGAACCGAGCATCCAGTTTGGTCTAAGGTCTCTCATGTGAGCATTTTAAAATTCTCAAATTTCTCAGACAAAGAACCGATAGTTTATTTTCCTTGATTTGCTCGAGCCTTCACAAATTAATGTTAGCTTGTCCCGATTTCTTTAGCCGTTTTGCATGATTTGATTTTGGTGAACATGGCTTTGTCCAAAGTTTTAGAGAATGTCCTTGGCCACATTGTCCAAGTTATATCTTTTTCCGTCATCATTTGTCCATTCGACTCTTGGTTTTCAACCATGGTGGTGCGTGAGCAACATCCTCTTCTCCTTCACCGTGGCTCTTCTTACAGTTGTGTTCACTTTTAAGATCCGGAGTGGCCCATCTTCTATCACTATCCACATTTCATCGTGTAATGCTGATAGATGATCCTGCATACGAATTTTCCAATCATCAAATTCTTCAATTGTAAACATAGGGATGCGTGTCAGATTTACTTCCATAATAATAACTTTCTTTGAATAAAAAAGTTTTGAAAGATTAAGTACTAAAACAAACTTTGAAAGATTTGGAGATCTAGTTCAAGAACCGGTCGGAAGGCTCAATGAACCAACCGCTCTCGATACCACTTGTTGGTCCCAAGGGGTATGAGTGTAAGGTTTAGAAGGGGGGTTGAATAAACCTTACCAACTTTTCGATTTAGTCCTTTTAAAAATGATCGAGTTAATACTTCACAGCTTGTGTCCTTGATGGACGCTAAGTTAGTTAATCGAGAGTTAGTCACTCAACGCACTGATCGATTTGTTGATAGAGTAACTCAGTTGTTTTGACTAAAGACTTAACTCGTCTGTGATTTGTTTTATTGGAAGACTTAACAACCTTGAATTTGGTTAAGTTTGTTGTGATACTTAGTTTTAGCGCTCGTTGATTATCAATTGGATAGCAAATTTATCGTGAGATATAAAAATAAGATCACGAGAAATTAAAGTCTTTGAAATGTAAATGACACAATAAGTTTTATAGAGGTTCGAAGATGGGGTAATTCTTCTACTCCTCTCTTCTCCACTCTGGAGGAATCCACTAAGAAAATCTTGATCAATATACGAGTGGTTAATTGTCCAGATACAAGCCTTGATCACGCGGTGACTTGATCCTTTAGGACTCGGTCGGAGATGCCTTGGTCACACAGTTGGCTTCTAAATGACGACTCGGCCTTCTTCAGGCAGGCGGTGCCTTGCTACTACTGACTCACTTGCTTAAGTTCCTTGGATTTGATCACGAAGCCCTCCAAATATCTTAAGCTTGGTTTGACCTTGAACCTTTCTACAATCTCTCGTGGAATGTAGACCCCCTTGATTCTTCAAAAACTTCTCTTCAAACTGATTGAAGTTATCTTTCCTTTCACGGTGAGTGTTGGATTGATTTCCTTCGTAATGTAGGCTTGAGGATTAATCTTGAATTAATTGAGAATATTTTAGGTTCTGACTCAAATGTTTTGCTTGAATGTTCGTGGTTCCGTCTGGTCACCTTCTCTCGAGTGATTCCTCGGCCTTTTATAGTGTTCTTTTAAAAAAATGCCGTTGAAGAGATAGGCTTATTTTTGAAAGTCACTTGTGGTCGTTGGCTTGTCTTGTTGCGATCCTTGGAATTTCAACTTCCTCGTATGAATGTTTTTTCTTTTTCGATTTCGACACGAGTGCGAGTGCTTCCCATTGGTTTATTCCTCTTGCACGCTTCTAGATGAGCACTTCGAGAAAGGCAAAAGTATGGAGGTATTACTTGTTTAAGTAATTCTCTTGATTTACGCAACGGATCTCTTTCGATTGTCTTGACTTGACTGCATTTTCTTAACATCCCTAGGTGACTTCGAGTCAGCTTCCAATCATTGGATGACTCTTCTGTCACTTCAACATTGAGACTTAGCTATCTTGAGTTGACTTGACTGATACTTCATCCAGCTGCATCTCAGCTGCACCTTTAGTCGAGTTCCTGTCTTCTCTTCTCTACCATACTCAGCTGCCTTGCAGCGAAGTCTTCCTTCTAGTCTCCAGTTGTCTTCTCGCATGTTTAGGCATAGCTGACTTAACTCAGCTCGACCAGCCATATCTATTACAATGCAGTTTACAACACAAATGGGGTGCCAACTTCCTATTCTAAGTTTTACATGGCATTCATCAAAATCAACAAAATAATTTCCCAACAGAATCAGTTATTGGGATAGAGAGAATCACGTGGGGAGAGAGAAAATTGTGCTGGAGAGAGAAAATCATGCATGTGCTCTGCCATGCAGTATGGTATACATTTATCATATATTTGTGGTATACTTAACACTATTTTAATGTATGTTTAACATAATTTTACTGCATATTAAAATGGTCAAACAAAAACATGTGGGCACCGTGAATCAAGGAATCAGTTATAGAGAGAGAGAATCACACTCACTAACATGTGGGGACCGTGGATTAAGTAAATCAGTTATAAAGAGAGAGAAAATCACGCTCATTAATGTACTGTATATTTAACATATATTTACTGTATATTTAACATTATTATGATGTATATTTAACATATTTGTACTGCATATTACAATTGTCAAACAAAAAAATAAGTATACAACAAAACACATATAAGTATATAGCAAAACACATATAAGTGTACAGCAAAAAATATAAGTATACAGCAACATAAATACATCATCAAAAATTAACTACGTATACAGCAAAACACATATAAGTATACATCGAAAAATATCTAAGTATACAGTAATCTTCACTGCCTCCTCGTAGGACCTCATTTTCTCCACGTCAGCATCGTCTTCTTCACCAATCCTCCAATATTGTCCTTTATTCTGAAACCCCAAAAATATCTCTCGATGTACAATATACTCGACTAAGTGGTGCAGATGTGGGGCTTTGATGAGCTTGAGACCTGTAACCCAAATAACCTAGCCATCCAAAAAAAAGCTCGCAATCTTCTTGATATTTGACAAAGGGGCTCCAAAATTTTCAAACTGTGCACTCTTTTTTTGACCCCATATAACCCCTAACAAATAACCACCTCCCAACCTCCCCATAAATCCTGCTAATATTCCATATCTCAAACCAAATCACCACATAATTAATTTTCTCATTAAAAAGCTAGCCTTTGCTGCTAAAAATTCAATAACAGAAAAAGAAACCGAAATCATAATTACAATGGGGAACAGTTTGGGAGGAAAAAAGACCGCAAAAGTGATGAAAATCAATGGCAAAACTTTCAAATTAAAAACCCCTGTTCGGGCCGGGTCGGTGGTCGAAAGCTATCCGGGTCATGTTTTGTTGAGTCGGAGGCGGTGAAGCATTACGGCGTGCGAGCCAAGCATTGGAGCCGCAATAGAGTGAAGCCGAGCGGCTCTATTTCCTAGTTGAGCTGCCCAAATTAGGGAAGAGAAGGGGGCGATGAGGGTAAGATCGGGAATTCAGATGAGCCGCAGCAAAATTGAATGAAAATTGTGTAATTACACAATTACAATGTTGTCCTTTTCAGATTTAAAATAAATTAAAATTATTTATTAAATTGGGTAAATCTCAACCATCTAAAATTACAAATTTATGGATAGGATTAGTCCACACTGTCTCACATTAATTATGTGGCCTCATTTGATCCAATCCCTATATATATATATATATATAGGGGAGGTTAAAATGAGACCACATATTATAGTGAGACAGTGTGGACTCATCTCAACCCTCCTTTAGTTATATCAATGGTTAAGATAAATAGGGATTATAATTACATTAAATATTTAATTAAATCAAAATAAGGGTATAGTAGTCAAATTACCCAAGTGGGGGACCATCTAAATATGGAATCAGTTATTAGGAGAGAGAAAATCACGTGGGGAGAGAGAAAATCGCGAGAAAATCGCGCTGGAGAGAGAAAATCACGCATGTGCTCTGCTATGCAGTATGTTGTACACTTATCATATATTTGTTGTATAGTTAACACTATTTTACTGTATGTTTAGCATAATTTTACTGCATATTAAAATGGTCAAACAAAAATATGTGGGGACCGTGAATCAAGGAATCAGTTATATATAGAGAGAGAATCATGCTCATTAACATGTGGGGACCGTAGATTAAATAAATCAATTATAGAGAGAGAGAGAGAGAGAGAGAGAGAGAGAGAGAAAATCACGCTCATTATTGTGATGTATATTTAGCATATATTTGATGTACACTTAAAACTATTTTGCTGTATGTTTAACATAATTTTACTGCATATTAAAATGGTCAAATAAAAATATCTGGGGACCGTGGATTAAGTAAATCAATTATATATAGAGAGAGAGAGAGAGAGAGAGAAAATCAAGTTCATTAGTGTTGTATATTTAGCATATATTTGATGTATACTTAACACTATTTTGATGTATGTTTAACATAATTTTACTGCATATTACAAATGTCAAACAAAAATATAAGTGTACAACAAAACACATATAAGTATATAACAAACCACATATAAATATACAACAAAAAACATAAGTATACAACAACATAAATATATATACATCAAAAATTAACTATTTATACAACAAAACACATCTAAGTATACATCGAAAAACATCTAAGTCGTAAACCACCCCAAACCCCAGCTGCTGGTAATTCCCCAACAGTCCCGACGGCCCGCCGCCAGTCTCCGCCTCATCGCCGCCGTCCATGAGCATCACACAACCAACCTTCTTCTTCGCCTCGCCGCCAAAAAATTCATAAAACCGTGGCCATATCACGGAGGGCTCAACAGATTTTTCTTGAAAATACTTTTAATACGCGATTGTTGGTCTGATTCCGACCAACTTCAATTTGCAAGAACCAAAGAATTCAACTATTAAAAAATCTCAGCAAATTAGTAAACAAATCTCATCTCAAAGCAAATAAATAAGGAAATCTAACCCAAGAATTCACATAATTAAGGAATCTCAAAGCCAAAAAGAAAATTTGAACACAATCAATTTGGTACAAGTACAAAAATAATTGCAAAATAAACGAACAAAATGGATCTTTGGAGTGGTTGGAAATCGTACCATTTATCCTCTGTTATATATATAATCGGGGGGCATTTGGAGATGGCGGAGGTCGGATAGAGGAGGGAGGAGTGGACGGCGGAGCAGGTGGCGGATTTGCAGGTGGTGGGGGTGGCGGAGGTGAGATTGAATGGGCCAGGGTGGGAGATGGAGGAAATGGAATATTATGTAATTGTGTAATTACAATGTTGCCCTTTTTAGGTTTAAAATAAATTGAAAATAATTATTAAATTGGATAAATCTCAATCATCTAAAATTACAGATTTGTGGCCAGGATTAGTCCACACTGTCTCACTCTAATTATCTGGTCTCATTTGATCATATTCCTATATATATATATATATATATATATATATAGAGAGAGAGAGAGAGAGAGTAGAGAGAATGGAGCATTCCAAAATGAGGCTAGGGTTTCAGACTCGAGATAGATATAGTATAAGTCAAGGGTTCAGATTTTGCCCTCTCAAAATATTCTCTAATAGTGGGAAATTCATTAGAAAAATGTATCAAACCGGCAAATTTTGGTACACTCAATCATTTTATTACTAAACCCCAAATCCTCGTAAGATTTTTCCGCAAATTTATTGATGAACACCATCGTATTAGAATGACTAGGAGCTTGAGATAAAAAAAAAAGACTTTTTACCTTTCGTCCATTTGACATTGTATTTCGAAATTGTAGCCCGAAACTCGGATATTTGGGCCCGAGAAAGTTGGGATTTTGGATTCTCAGCCTGCTATTGAGCTACATTCCTTTGGGTAGCTCGTATTTTGCATTCCTCTGCTTCAATTTCGCGAGAACTTGGAGAACCCTCTCCGGCTCTTCTTCGCTTGGGATTGGGATTTTGACGGGTGAAATTTTTGGGAGGTGCTATATTTGTGATATACGTGCAAAATCGATAAGATTAGCAACAAGAATCATCAAATTTGTTGATTTATAGAGAAGGATTTGAAGAAAAATGTGATATTTGGGGCTAAGGTTCGAAAAAACTGAGAAGAGACATTTTTTATGTACGCTGAGATAGAAGCATTTAAATCTCTGAAATAAGCTGGGTTGATCGATCGAAGGGGGTCTGACCGGTCCCTAGCAAGGTCGACCAGTCAACCCCCTATGCGACTAGTACCTATGCAATTTGTTTGCCTCTGTTTTTCATGTTTTGCAAAAATTCGATTTTTCACCCCAAAAATTTTAGAAGGCATCAAAAATTAAAATATAGACTTTATTCAATATGCATTATGCCTAAACGAGCTCGAATTGAAGTAAAAATCTCGACGGGTACGATTTTGTGAAAATATTTGCTAGTTGATCTTGAGACGGAACAATGCACATCTCAATTTTTCGATTAGAAACACAATCCCATAAAAAATGATGTCAAACCTCAATATGTTTTGTTTGGTTATGATGAACTGGATTTTGTGAAATATTAATAACAGGTTGTTAGTCCAAGTGGCTACGATAATCTAGAGGAGGTGAATAGATTATGTAGATTTTTCGTAATTCGCCCTCTTTTTCGAATGATCAAGCAATGACAAGAATGAAGGTGTGGGAAAATAAACAACACGTGTCGATTTATAGAGGTTCAACCCACCTAGGGCCTAGTCCTCTACCACCCCAGTATCTCCGGGATGGATTTTAAAAAGAAAAAAAGATTTTATTCATAATTACCAAACTTATTACAACTTCACCTTTAAAGATTACCACAATCTTCTTACAACGCCTTTTTGAAGATTACCACAATCTTCCTAGAAGATTACCACAATCTTCTAGCTACGGCACCTTGTGAAGATTACCACAATCTTCACCTTGAAGAGCACAAACTCTTCCACAAGAAGATTACCACAATCTTCTTACACCTAACACCTAAGATCACTCAAGTGTGTTCTTACCACAAGAACACTCACAAGGATATCTTGTGTTGAATGACGAACACAAATTCAAGATTACAACTCGATAAAGAATTATACAACTTTGAAGTGCAAGTTTAATCAAGAATAAAAGCCTAAACCTCAAGATGTGAAAGTGATGTGCTTAGGCTATTACAACAAGAATGTTGAAAATGATAGCTTATAGAAATTTGTAGATTTTCTTGTTGTGTTGTATGCTTGTGTTGTTCACTTGTGTGTTTCAAGTCTTCCTCAATTTATAGGAGAGTCTTCAAGATTGGATTTCCAACATAGGCTTCTCCATCTCCACTTTTGTCTACAAAAAGAAGATCACAAGATACAGAAATATTGTACAAAATTGTTAAAGTAAATCTTGCAGAAAATGGATGTCCAACGGTTTGAATTTTGCTGTCAGAAAAATATAGGTCGACCGATCGTGTAGAAATAGAAATTTGAAAACAGATCGCACTATTTTACACATAGGGACGGTCGGCGGGTGGTCCGACCAGTCGACCCCCTGTTGGACCGGTCCAGGTCTTTAAAATTCAACACATAAAAGAGTTCTGTTGTTTGTCAAGTTGCAGCCACCGGTCGACCAGGTAGTCGACCGGTCGACCTCCCCCATTTTTCCCCAGTTTTGTTTTTTGTTTCAAGTTTCGACTTTCAGGCACGGGATGCCCTCTATGGCGACTGGTTGACCCCAAAACAAAAGTGTTTGTTCGATTTTTGTCAAAAATAAACTTCAAGAAATACTCCAAAAAATTAGTAAAAACATTTTAAATCAATTGGGAGTATTTGGATAACATTTAGGGACCTTGTTTTGGTGTAAAAACTCAGTTAAATAAAATTATCAAAATCATGATAAAAACATTTATCTAACAAACTCCCCTTTTTTTATGATTACAAACCAAAACAATTTTAGGAGATCGATTTTAAAAACAAAACACATTTTCTGGTCTAAAACAACAAACTGATTTTAAGCAACACTTATCATAAGTAAGAACACAAGAATAGGAGCAAAGATTTTTCAAAAACAATTTATAAAAGCTCCCCCTATCAACATGCATAACAAGAATAAATAGAAGCAACCAATTAAAAGCTAAAAGCTTAGCTTTTACAATTTAAGCTTGAATTTCATGAGCTTAGAAGCTTCCCCTATCAAAAAGAAATCATTAGTCATAAATAAAAGTCCATTTTTCATCCATTGGACTTATTATCATCCTCAACTTTTGGCTTTTTCAATTTTAGCTTATAGCTTTTTCTGCGAGCTTTTTCTAGCTTCTTTGAGCTAATAAACTTATTTCCTATTTCTCCCCCTTTGGAATCATCAAAATAGATGTTAGCACGATAAAAACATCATATATTCATATCAAAGTGCGCAATTTTATCGAATTATCGAGCTTTTCGACTATTGAAGCTTAAAATCCAATAAAAAGGGAGAAGTCAATCATTTGATTTGCAAAAGCTCATTTGATTGACAAAACATGATCTCTATAAACTTATAAGACTTTGGAACTCGAGAGAATCATGTAAACAAGGAAATTTTCATAGGGGCATTTTATCAAGCACTTGGTGTGCATAAAATAAAACCGAAGATGTATATAAAACTTGTAAATTCAATCATGCCCAAAGAATCATCACCAAATACAATTCTATAAATATCATTCATCAACAATCATCATTCACAACACAATTATACAAGAATTCCATCAAAAATCAATACATAAGCATTTTCTCAAGGGTTCAACTCAATTGAGATTAAAAGAGGAATTAAACTTACCAATCAATCGGAGGAGTCGAGTAATACGGATGATATACTCGTACTATAAACCCAAAAATATAGAATATACAAGAAGGAAATCATTTTGAGTGAATAGTGTGTGAAATTTGCAAAGGGGTTCGAAAATATCCAAAATAGAACAAATAAACCGAATTAAGAACAGAAACATTTTAACACTGAATTTTGGCACAGGCGACCAGTCGACTAAGGGTTCGATCGGTCGACTAAGGGTTCGATCGGTCGACGTCTTGGTGTGAAATAGCATGTGCATTTGATCAGTTTCTGTTCGATTTGATTTCAAAATGCGATTTTCCACCCCTAAGTTTTAAAAATGCACAAAATGCAATCATAGATCTCATTCAATATACATTATGCCTAAATAAGTTCGAATTGAGGTAAAAGACTCGGTGGTTAATAGTTTAAAAAATCCGCGAGTTAATCTTGAGACAGAATTAAACACATCTCAAACTTCCGTTAAGAAACGCAATCCCAAGAAAAATGTCAAATCTCAATATGTTTAGTTCACTTATGAAGAATCGTTATTTTGAGAAATATTTTATACCGGGCTTGTTATCCCAAAAGAAATAGGAACGATTTAAAACATTGGATAAGACAAGCCAAAAGAGAGAGTGTCTTTCAAATATTGAAAAATTCTTTTAATGGCACCTATATGAGATTGTTTGGGAATGTTTTGAAATTGAGCACATAGGTATAAGACATAAAGAATATCGAGTCTATAAGAGTAAGATAAGTTGATGAACATACCTCGATTTTATTTGTCAACCGTTATGCCTTTCGCAAACTTGACACATTATGACGTAGATGGTCATGGATAAGTCTACGATCATTTGTTCCTTAATACCAAAATATTTCCTGCAGAAACTTGACAAAATATCTTGCACAAGAGTATAGTAATATCGAATAATATAGACAATATAAAACAACATAGAAGTTGGACAAGTAGCATATACTATGCTATTTAAGGAATCAACAAAAGTTTGACAAAAAAAGTGCTTATTGAAAATTCATTTAAGGTCTCTTTTGAAATTTAAAAATCCGAGAGTATAAAATTGAGACCTCATTTTTAAGAAACATTTTTATAAAGAATTTTGACAATCAATACAATAATTAAAGACATGAAAATGTGCAATAATTATAAAAGACAATATGAAATGCATACTTCAAGAAGAGGATAAGAGTTACCAATTTCGCCATTGCCAAGGGTTGTATCTTTCCCATTGTTGATTATACCTTCTTCTTGAAAAATAATTTTGTTGATAATATCTCCTCGTTCGATCATATAGCGCGATCATTTGTTGTCTATAGGTCAATTTAAAATTCCTTTGATTTTTGTTGCGCCGAGTACCTAACATAAAATTTTCTTTCGGTACCCTCAAGTGTTTGGGTCCTTTGGGATTAGCATTGAGACTTTTAGGTCCCAATAATAATTAGAACTATTTTTAACCTGACAAGTATTAGTCGTGCGACCAATTTTACCGCAATAGAAACATGTAATAGTTCTAGAAGTATAATGACCAACATGCATAGAGACTTGGTTCTTTTTCTTATCATTTATACCATTAGGCCTATAACCGAGTCCTAGTTTCAAATGATCACAACGTTGAACATCAAGAATTTTGGTCATTTTTTCGATACTCAAATTAAATTTCATCATATCCTTTTTCATGCAATCAATATCTTTAACATGAGTACTATTTTCTTCTTCAAGAATTCTAACCTTATCAAGTGTAACATTATGAGCACTAGTAAGAGATTCATAAGAAGTATGTAAACTATCCTTTTCATTTTTCAGGGTGTTGAATTCCTTTTTCAATTTTTTGTATTTAAAGAGCAAGCTTTGGAATTCATTTTGAAGCTCATCAAAATTATGTTGCAATTCATCATAATCATCATGCAATTCATTACTAAAAGAAATAGAGGAGTTAGAGCCTACCTCATTGTCTTCTTTAATGCCCATTAAACATTGCTCGGCTTCTTCATCAGCGAAAGTTGTAAGAAGCTCATCCCATGTCGTTGGATTTGATATTGTATCCAGTTTCGATGTAGATGCTTTTGAATTACTCCTTTCATTTATGTATACTTATGGATGAGAAGATTTCCAATAAGCTCATCAAAATTTAGAGTTTCTAAATTTTGAGCTTCCATGATAGTCGTCACCTTTTCGGACCAAGAACCGAGAAGAGCATTTAAAACTTTGGTAACTTTGTCTTCTTCCGAAATGACTTTTTCGAGCGCCCATAAATGATTGACGATGTTGTCTAGCCTTTTCACCATTTTTGAAATCCCTTCACCTTCGAGCATTATGAAGTTTTCAAAATCTTTAACAAGCATTGTTTTTCTAGCTTGTTTAACTTTCTTGGTGCCTTCATAAATAGTTTCTATTTTTTCCCACACTTCATGTGCCAATCTTATTCCTCTAATCCGGTTGTACTTGGTGGTGGTGAGTGAACAATGTAAAATATTCAAAGCCTTACCGTTTAGAGAGAAAGTCTTCTTGTCATTATCATCAAACTCCTTGAGTGCTTTGGGAATTTGAGTCCCGACTTCTTTTTTCTTCATTGGGATGGATACTCCATTTATAAGAAGCACTCCATTCTATCTTTTCAAAAAGCATAATTGTTGGAGTCGAAAAGAGGTGGTCTATTGAAAGATGCACCAGCTGGAAGATAGCTTTCGTTCGTAGCCATGGATCTTTCCTCTTTACTCGCAATGTGGAACAGCTTGCCAAAGAGTTTGGCTTTGATACAACTTGTTAGTCCAAGTGGCTACGATAATCTAGAGGGGGTGAATAAATTATGTCGATTTTTCGTAATTCGCCCTCTTTTTCGAATGATCAAGCAAAGGCAAGAATGAAGATGCGGGAAAATAAACAACACGCGTCGATTTATAGAGGTTCAACCCACCTAGAGCCTAGTCCTCGACCACCCCAGTATCTTCGGGATGGATTTTAAAAAGAAAAAAATATTTTATTAATAATTACCAAAATTATTACAACTTCACCTTTGAAGATTACCACAATCTTCTTACAACACCTCTTTGAAGATTACCACAATCTTCCTAGAAGATTACCACAATCTTCTAGCTACGGCACCTTGTGAAGATTACCACAATCTTCACCTTGAAGAGCACAAACTCTTCCACAACAAGATTACCACAATCTTCTTACACCTAACACCTAAGATCACCCAAGTGTGTTCTTACCACAAGAACACTCACAAGGATATCTTGTGTTGAATGACGAACACAAATTCAAGATTACAACTCGATAAAGAATTATACAACTTTGAAGTGCAAGTGTAATCAAGAATAAAAGCCTAGACCTCAAGATGTGAAAGTGATGTACTTAGGCTATTACAACAAGAATGTTGAAAATGATAGCTTATAGAAATTTGCAGATTTTCTTGTTGTGTTGTTCACTTGTGTGTTTCAAGTCTTCCTCGATTTATAGGAGAGTCTTCAAGATTGGATCTCCAACATAGGCTCCTCCATCTCCTCTTTTGTCTACAAAAAGAAGATCACAAGATGTAGAAATATTGTACAAAATTGTAAAAGTAAATCTTGCAGATAATGGTTGTCCAACGGTTTGAATTTTGCTGTCAAAAACATAGGTCGACCGGTCGTGTAGAAATAGAAATTTGAAAATAGATCGCACTATTTTACACATAGGGACCGGTCGATGGGGGGCCCAACCGGTCGACCCCCTGTTGGACCGGTCCAGGTCTTTAAAATTCAATACAGAAAAGAGTTCTATTGTTTGTCAAGTTGCAGCCACCGGTCGACCTCCTGGTCGACCGCTCGACCTCCCCCGTTTTTCCCCAATTTTATTTTCTGTTTCAAGTTTCGACTTTCAGGCACGGGATGCCCTCTATGGCGACCGGTTGACCTCAAAGCAGAAGTGTTGTCTTGTAAAAATAAACTTCAAGAAATACTCCAAAAAATTAGTAAAAACATGTTAAATCAATTGGGCGTATTTGGACAACATTTAGGGACATTGTTTTGGTGTAAAAACTCAGTTAAATAAAATCATCAAAATCATGATAAAAACAGTTATCTAACACGGATGTATTGTCGCAAAAAATAGGAACATTTTCGAAAGAACATTTATAATCCGCTAAAGTTTGTTTCATCCAAAGAAGTTGAGTACAACAAGAAGCCGCGGAAATATATTCGGCTTCAGCCGTTGATAAAGATACACAATTTTATTTCTTAGAAAACAAAGATACTAGGCAATCACCTAAGAATTGACATGATCCGGAAGTACTTTTACGATCATAAATATTTCCGCATAATCGAATCACTATAACCTTTTAAAGAAGAATTTTCATTCTTTGAATAGAACAAGTCATAAGAAATGGTGCCTTTCAAATATCAAAAAATTCTTTTAACGACACTTAAATGAGATTCTTTGGGAATGCTTTGAAATCGAGCAGATATGCATACGACATAAAGAATATCGGATCTACTTGCGGTTAAATAAAGTAAACTATCAATCATATATCGATGTTTTATTTGATATGCCGGTTTACCTTTCTCATCTTTGTCGAGCGTGATATTTGTCGCCATCGGGGTAGCAACGGTCCTTCCTTCTTCAATTTTGAACTTCTTTAGAAATTCTTTTGTATATTTGAATTGGGATATATAGATGCCTTCTTGACATTGTTTTATTTGAAGTCCAATAAAGAAGTTGAGTTCTTCCATCATGCTCATCTCAAATTCACTTTGCATGAGCTTAGAAAATTTCTTACAAAGAGACTCATTAGTAGCACCAAATATAATGTCATCAACATAAATTTGTACTAATAAATAATCTTGCCCTTTTTCAAAACAAAATGAGTAGTATTAACTTTACCTCTTGAAAATCCATTTTGTCTATCTATCTATCTTCTATTCTATATCTATATCTATACTATCTTAAAAGTGTGAATGTTTCTTGCAATTTTTGATTAGACAAAAATATCCTTTAGACATAGTAAAATTTTAGGACAACTAAGTAATTTGATATTTATTTAACTTCTATTTGTTCAATTATAAGACATTGTGACCTTTTATATTCTACATTTTAAATGTATTTATTCTTTCAGTTATAACTCTTAAAATATTTTGAATTTTCAAATAATATTAGTTTCATATTAAACTAGATTTTGAGAGCTTTCTAACCATATGTCATAAGCATATATAAGGACTTCACATGAGAAAATTTTAACATTATAAAGTTCAACACTATGTACAAATTAAGAATTTATGTTTTTCTATAGTTTTGTTATTTGTTTAATTTTTTTATTTAATTATATGAGAGATGTTCATTATAGCCAAAACAAAATTTAGAATCGGAAAATATATTTTTTTAATCATAACACTAAGAATACTTTAAATTTCTTATAAAATCAATTTCTAATTAATTTAAACTAGGTTTCAAAATCTCCAACTATATGTTCTAAACCTATACACAAGTAGTTATAGAAGAAAATTTTAACTATTTAACTTTTTGTATGATGCAAAATTGTATATTTATTATAATATTTTAAATTTTCTCAATAATTAAATATGTATGTTATAATTTATAAGAAAAATATCAAATTACAATATACAGGATAAGAAAAAATAAAATGAAAATATTTTAGGTGGTTTTGATGCTAAATAAAAAATAGAGAAAATACATAATTCCTTTATGGTCGAAAAATTCTCCCTCAATTTGTAATATGCAATTTAAAAATTATTGATGGTTGTTAAAGAAATAATATTGAAAACAAGAGAGTTTCATATTTTATTTTTATTGCAATTTCATGTGTATTTAATTTTAGTTAGCCATATCATTAAAATAAAAAGTACAAAATAAAAGGAATAAGATTAACATGAAAAACAAAAGAGAACAAGAACCAAAACAATTTTGTCACGGCAAAATAATTACCTTTTAAATTTTAACTATATGTGTTAATATGACTTTTACTTATTTTTCTATATATAACATTATAAGTTTTAGTTCTAATTTATTTTTTTTTAATATATTATGATTTCAATCTTTCGATTATTTTATATCCAATAAATTTTAAGAACAAGTGCAAAAAAGTGTTAAAAGTTGTATATATAAATTTATAAAACAAAAAAAAAGATAAATTTAATAACAAAAATCCATATGTATTAAATTGACATTTGTGATAATACTTGAATGTTGTTGGAATGTTATATATATATAAATTTATAAAAAAACAAATAAGACAAACTTAATAAAAGAAATCCATATGTATTAAACTGACATTTGTGATAAAACTTGAATGTTGTTTGAAAATTACACCCTTAAAAATTATAAGTTTAAAATATTAATATGATACATATTTATAATAAAAATGTATACCAAAATAATTAAATTTTAAGAAAATGGTGTGAAAGAGTGAAAAATGAGCTTAAATTGGATTAGTCTAAAAGATCATATCTGCTATGCAAAAGAAAAAAAATAAATAAACTCATTTAATATGTAATAATTTGACTACTGAGAAAGTAATTATGTATTACAAATTATATATTAGTTCAAATACTAACATAACATCCATAAAAACTAAGTAAATTAAATAGTTACAACAAATAAGAGTGAAAACTAAGAATAAAAAATATTGAAAATTAAATGGTTATATTTGACATTAATGAGTTGAGATTGTTCTAAATAATTTTGGGGGTTAATCTCACATATATATATATATAGTTCATGATTAAACCAAATGAAACATATTATAAAGATTTGAAAGAATAAAAGTAAATAGTTAAAAAAAATGTGAGTCATAGCTGAGAAATTCTAAAGAAAAATTAAATGGCTTTCATATAATATGTATAATTTGATATTTTCGATAAAATATCAATTCATTTTAAAGTCACACCTTTACGACTTATAAATATTCAAGCACAAAGACAATTATTATAAAATTGAGTACAAATTATTCTTATTTTTACAACATCAAATATTATGAAAAACTTGAAAGCAAGAATCAGAAAGGAAAAGTTACTGTGTGTATATGAAATCGTAAACAAAAAAATAAATAAACTAAACTTATTTAATATGAAATAGTTTGATATTTATGTCAAGGATTAATATTTCTTAAATTACATGTTAATTTAGGTACCAATATAATAATAAAATATTCAAATAATATTTATGTATAAGATTTATTGTGTTAAACTATATATAATAATAAATGGAGTGAAGTGACCATATTTAGTGCCAAATAATATGAATTATTCCGGACATAAGGAGGCGAAAGAGAATAGTTAGGGGGGTTTATCACTTGATATCTAAATTTTTGGCAACTATGTTTTCTTATTTGATCAAAAATTCAATCAAAATTTTAAATAAAGATTAAAGTACTATATATCATGGGGTTGCGTATAGCACCCCCGGTCTTGAACTGACTTGCTGACTGGGGAAGAAGGTACCAGGGATAACGAAATCCTAGACTGACCTTGAGCGCTGCCTATCAACTCCCCGAATCGGCTTTCCTAACAGCGGAAGATATCTGCCTCATTCAATGAACATTCAATCCGGGCTTTGACCATGTCTCCCGAACAATCTCAGTACATTGGCATACTCTTTGAGTCGGCTTCTGATCAAAGAGAGATAAAAATGGGGATTTTAGGGGGGAGGCGAGAGCAGGTTTGATTTTCTGTTATAGGCTGATATCTTCTAGATACTTTTGTTGGCTCCGTGCTCTATTCGGTCGGAACCCTGTTCGAGAACCTTCTCTCATAGATTCCTACCCCTTTTTAAATTAAAGAACTTTATTTCAATCTCAACAATTTATTTAACTGCGATAAACCCTAAAGCGGAGTGAAAGAAAGCGCCTTTGAACCCCTCCCTTATAGTTAGCCCCTGCGTGGGAAAGCATTTAGCCATTCTTAGAATTGATTCGAAGTGTAGGTTGGATATTATCATCGTTTCTCAATAAAAGGCACTAAAAATGGATTGATAATTATATTTTACAATAAATAATATGATTTTGTAAACGAGATTAAATGAGATCAATTTTAAATTTACAGTCTCTTCAAACAAATATAGATTAGTTTCAGTATATTAAGAATAATTGCAATTTTCATAACTATACGGCTCACAAAATTTACAACTAGGTTATAAAATAGCCAAATATGTCTCAGTCTATCTATTTGACTTTTGTGTATGCTAAATGTAATAGAGTAGCTAGATATGATTTGTGGGATAACTTGCGTGAGATTGTGATTAGTATGGAGGGGTTACCCTGGCTTGTTAGTGGTGACTTTAACATTTTCTTGCATGATCACGAGAGGGTAGGTGGTACTTTTGATAGGTCAGATGAGATGTTTGACTTTGCCTACATGATTGCGGACTGTGAATTATTTGATGCGGGGTGTGAGGGGCCTATCTTTACTTGGGCTAGAGGTGGGCTTCAAGAGAGACTCGATAGGGCTCTGTATAATGAACACTGGGCTGATGTGTTTACTTCTTCTGTTGTTACGCATTTATCTCGTGTTCGCTCTGATCATGCTCCATTACTCATATCTTGTAAATTTTTATCGCATGTGCCTCGTTCTTCTTTTCGATTTCAGCATATGTGGATATGTCAACATACTTTTTTGCAGGTAGTTAAAGAAGCATGGGGGCCTCCCACTGGCTGTTTTGGGATGAGGAACTTGCAGCACAAATTGAACAGTCAAGCACAAACTCAAGAGTTGGAATTACCGGACATTTGGTAATGTTCTTCTTGATCGGGTTAGATTGGCGATAATGCGATTGTTGTGGCTCGGTGCGCGCACGACAATGATCCTTCTCCGACTCATCGGGTGAGCTACATCATTTGTGTGGAGTATGAGCTACGTTTAAAAATGGAGGAGGATTTTTGGCGCGGAAAAGCTGATTAAGTGGGCGATTGAGGGGAACGCAATACTAAGTTCTTCCATGGGTTTGTTAAACAAAATAGGTGTCGCTAAGATCCACTCGATTGATGATGATGGGGTGACGATCACCGCGTGATTCTAAGATGGAAGTCGGTTGTCCGATTTTTCAGATCCCTAATGACTTGACTTGGAGTATCGACCACTCCGTCGATGAGTTCTTCCTCGGCTTCCCGATTCCATTGATTTGGAGGGACTTTGTCTTTATGCCGACGCCCGGAGGAGGTCCGTGATGCGGTTTTTGGGATTGATCCGTCTAGTGTTTTGGGGCACGATGGATTTTCATCGTTATTCTTTCAAAGACCTTTGTTGGGATTTCGTCGGACGGATATTGAGGATGCCGTGATTGATTTCTTCTCGGAAATCTCATGCCGCTCTACGTTCACAACTACCTCTATAGTTCTCATTAGAAGGTTCCTCACCTCGGAAGTGGTGAGTTTCGTCCGATTAGCTTGTGCAACGTGGACGAATAAGATTATCTCGAAGATTATGAATGCACGGTTGGTCTCGATTCTGCCACTGATTATTTCACCGAATCAGAGTGGCTTCACCCTCGGACATGTTATCTCGGATAACATTTTGCTCGCGCATGAGCTTATCCATAATATCAACATCGCCACGAAGGTTCCTAATGTGGTGATGAAGTTGGATATCGCTAAAGCTTATGATAGGGTGCAGTGGGATTTTTCGTATCTTTGCCATGATCCATATGGGCTTCCCGTTCGGTGGATTGATATGATAGCGGTGTATTGAGCTCGGCTTCTCTGCTCGCAGTTAATGGTAGCCCTTTCCGGATATTTTCATTCGACTCGAGGAGGCTGCGGCAGGGGGATCCTCTATCTCTGCATTGTTTGTTCGGCGGCGGAGTATTTATCGAGGCTTAGATTCCATTATTAGACGGCACCAGCATATGATTTATCGGACGCGGCGGGGTTTTCCAGTGACGCATTTGGCCTATGCTGATGATGTGGTTATCTTCACTAGGGCGTCTGAGGATGGTCTTGTTACGCTTAGACACTTTCTGGAGCACTATTCTGCTACTTCTGGTCAGCTGGTTAGTGTTCAGAAGAGTAGATTCTTTCTGGCCCCACGATATGTTGACGGATGGGAGCACATGGTGCATACGCTGACAGGCTTTGTCCGAGATGACTTGCCGATGACTTATTTGGGTGTCCCTTTGTTTAAGGGGAAAATGACGAAAGAGCTTTTCCTCCCAGTGATTCAGAGGATGTTGGATAGAGTTGTTGGGTGGTCGCATCGGCATCTGTCCTTTGGTGGTAGGCTCGCCCTTATTCGGAGCACGCTAATGGCCACTCCGTTGCATATTCTTCAGGTCATGCGGCCGCCAAAGACAGATTCTACATCGATTGGAGCAGATCATGGCTAGATTCTTCCGGGGGGATCCTATGCGGGACAGAAGAAGACTCATTGGATCGATTGGGATAGTATCGCCATCCTATTTCGAGGGTGGTTTGGGGTTGCGTCGACTTTCAGATATTGCTGACGCCTTCAGTTACAAGTTGTGGTGGAGGTTACGCGAGGGCCATTCATTGTGGGCTCAGTTCTTAATCAACAAGTATTGTTACAATGGGCTTCTGTCTCCCTGTAGAGTCCTTGTAACACATAATGATAGTCATCAGTGGAGGCGATTGAGGCGGGTCGGTATTCGGGCCCAAGAGCGGATTTTCTGGTCTATTGGCCGTGGTAGCCGGGTCAGTTGCTCGGATGATATTTGGTTTGGGCATAGGCCACTTGCGGATCATTGTTTGGATCGGTCGTTGGGACATATGACAGTGGATTGGTTCATTCGTGATGGTGTGTGGGATCGGGATAGATTGTATCAGGTCTTGGTCTCCAGATGTGGGCTTCATGCGAGTCTCATTGAGGATATATCCGAATTCCGATTCTCTCTTGGGGTCGAGAGGATATTATGCGGTGGATGCTTACCTCTCATGGTGGGTTCGATGTCTTCTCGCTTGAGATTTTATCCAGGGAAGAAATCCTCGCACTTTCCATACGTCAGGTGCCATTTGGAACGATGCTCTCATTCCTACTATTTCTATTTTCCTTTGGCGTCTCCTTCGTAATCGCCTCCCTGTGGATATCAAGCTTCGGGCACGTGGCACTTCCCTTGCTTCACGTTGTTGTTGTTGCTTGCATAATACACATTCTTCTCCTCAGGTTGAATCTATCCCTCACCTCTTTTTGATGAATGATATTGTTCAGTCCGTGTGGAATCACTTTGTTCCTTGGTTTGGCACTACACCTCCTCACACCACGGATATGATATTGTTCCTCACATTTTGGAGAAATCGCACACACAGATCACACACGAGGCACTTGAGTTTCCTGGTTCCTTGCTTGATTTTATGGTTTGTCTGGACGGAAAGGAATAGTGTCAAGCATCGACACCTTCCTTTCTTGGCATCTCATATTATTTGGCAGGTGGAGCGGTATCTCTGGATTCTTGTTTCAGGTCGGCGTTTGAGCCCCTCGGATTGGTCTAGATGCTTCCCTACAGTGAGTTTTTTGCAGGGGAGTGATCTGCCACAGGTTCCACACAGGCCGAGGATGGTAATTTGGCGAGCACCTCAGTCTCCTCAGATCAAGCTGAACACGGATGGTTCATTTGATCGAGACGCATTGATAGCTGGTGGTGGGGGATTGATACGAGATCATTCGGGCAGACTCATGTTGGCGTTTCAAAGTTCATTCTAGGCGGTGTCTAGTTTTCATGCCGAGCTACTAGCACTGGAGATGGGGACCGACATGCCCGACGGTTTTCATTGCGATTTGGATCGAGTTAGACGGCGGCGGTGGTCACCACGATCACATCCGGTTGCCTTGGCTCTTGGCGAGTTCGCATACACCGATTCACATTCGGAACATCCGAGGACCTTGATTCGATTTCCCACATACACAGAGAGGGAAACCGACCAGCAGATCATCTAGCGGAGTTGGGAGCTGCTGCCCTTGGCAGTCATATTGTTTATGAGGGCACGACTTCTCACCACCTTCTAACGCTCATTCAGATGGACCAGTTGGGATATCCGAGCTTTAGATTTTGATTGCGCATTAGTTCTCCTTGTATTTTTTAGATATCTCATTATGATAGTCTGTATAGATGTCGTAGTGATAGGTTTCTTGCTTTTTTATTTTCTCCCCCCGTGACGGGACATGACATTGTATGATACTTTGATTATTTGATCTACATGTAGGGGATCACGCCTCAATCCCCCACCCCCCGGGGTGTTATTTTTACTAGTCAAAAAAAAATAGCCAAATACAATTGCAATTATAAACTCAAATAGTATAACATGTCTTTCTAAAATTTTATGAAATTTAAAAAACTATAGTAGTTTTTAGTTTGTTATGTATAACTTTTAAAAACATAAGTGAATGCAAAAAGAAATTCAAACATAAAAGTTAATTAGTATTATATTTAATTACTGAAGATTGACACGTGAAAATTGTTAACTTATTTTTCTTTCATAAGATTGTCCTTGATTTTATTATTTATTAAATAAAGGTATTTTGTGTGCAATTGAATAGAGTTTCAAAACTCAGATTTCGACTTATCACTTTTTCGTAGTTTTATTTAATACCTGATTCTCGATGAAAATAATGGATTAACTTTTTATAGATTAGGTTCATGTTTATTATTTTTAAGACACTGGAAATAGGAGGACTACAAACTTTATGTTCAAGTGTTAATGATAAAATATTGACTTTGTTACTAGAATTAAAATAATATATAAATTATTTTTACATATATATTATATTATAATTTTTTTTACATTTCTTTAATCGATGAGCTGAGATAGAATAAAAGAAGTAAGCACATGAAGTATAAGAATTTGACTAACCTTTATTTTATTTTATTTTAATTGAATAATAATAACAAATAAAATGATGATTTTTTGATGGATTTTGGTATAATATTTAATTAATTTTTTTTATTAATGTGATACCTTGCATGTGATTTACTAATCACTAGCTTATGATTTATAAAGTTCAACACTATGTAAAAATTAAGAATTTAGGTTTTTCTATAGTTCTGTTATTTATTTAATCTTTTTTGTTTAACAATTCATATCGATCTATAATTAAAAAGCAAAATATATATTAAATATTGTGTAATATTTAAATTTAATTAATATTTATTTCACTTTTTAATATTTTAATATTAATCAATATAAATATTAAATAATTAAATTATTTTAGTAAAGTCATGTAAATCACGTGCGATGCACGTGTTTCTTACTAGTCGAAAAGAGCTAAGTCTAGCATATCATGCTTTGGGTGCTTGTTATAAACCATATAAGGACTTTTTAAGTTTATAAACATAATGGGCTTTGGTCCAGCATCCTTTCTGCAATGGGCTTTAAAAGAGGCGCGAGGCGCGGCCCGCGGTTTGAACTCGTGAGCGCTGGATTGCATAGTTAAAGGAGAGCTTAAAGGATTTGATATTGACTATCTATACCAACAGATGCATCTTCTTTTCTGCTGCCCATTACATAGAAACTCTGAGGTTAAGCGTGCTTGGCCTAGAGTAGACATGGGATGGGTGAACCCCTAGGAAGTTTTCCAAGGTGCGCGTGAGTGAGGACAAAACGCGCTAGAAAAGACTTGTGTTGATTTGTGGGGACAGTCATCAATCTGGTAAAGCGCTTGAGGTCCAACAACTGGTATCATAGCATGTCACGGATTCGAAATCCCTTGGAAGCACACTACAGTGGAGGTTGCCAGGAACGGTGGGGCGAGATCTTGGCACAAATGAGGTAAACGGACTGCAGGTGAAGGGTAGATCGTCAGTGGCCGAATCGAGAGGTCGGCATGACGCGACGCTTGAACTGAAGAAGTTGGCATTAGAACTGAGGAAGTTTGGCAAGCAGCGGAGGTTGCCAAACATTGGAGCTAAGATGTTGGCAGGTGCTGGGAGGGGGATTGTTGGGCTTTGGTCCAGCATCGTGCCGGCAATGGGCTTTAAAAGAGGCGCGAGGTGTGGCCCGTCATTCGAACTCGTGAGCGTTGGATTGCACAGTTAAAGGAGAGCTTAAAGGATTTGATATTGACTACATATACCAACAGATGCATCTTCTTTTTTGGTGCCCATCACATAGAAACTCTGAGGTTAAGTGTGTTTGGCCTGGAGTAGACATAGGATGGGTGATCCCCTGGGAAGTTTTCCAGGGTGCGCGTGAGTGAGGACAAAACGCGCTAGAAAAGACTCGTGTTGGTTTGTAGGGACAATCGTCAATCTAGTAAAGCGCTTGAGGTCCAACAAAACATCATTTGGCCTTGAAAAATTCTCAAACCCCGGAGGTTATTTTACACAGACTTCTTCTTGAATAAAACCATTTAAAAGGCGGATTTAACATCCATTTGGTAAAGCTAGAAATTTTTAAAACAAGAATAGGTAAGTAAAATTCGAATTGCTTCTAAACGTGCTACGGGTGCAAATGTTCATCATAGTCAATACATTCTTCTTAACAATACCCTTGAGCTACTAACCTTACCTTGTTTCGAACGATGTTGCCTTGGTCATCGAGCTTGTTTCGGAATACCCATTTTGTACCAATATAGTTTGTGATAGAGGACAAGGTACCAATTCCCAAACATCATTCATTTCAAATTGATTCAACTTTTCTTGCATTTCTAGAAGCCAATCTCCATCTTCAATTGCTTTCTTTGTATTTTTTGGCTCTTTTTGAGAAATAAGAGCTTTCTCGGCAATTTTTCTTCTAGACATAACTTTGTCTGGAGGATCCCCAATTATGAGATCTTTTGGATGATCTCCTTTGAATTTTAATGCCACGGGAAGATCCAAGTTGTCACTTTTATCTTCTTGTGGAACATTGGAAGTTGAAGGTTGATCATTTGATGTGGAAGGTTGATCACTTTGAACATCATTTGGAACAATTGGCTCAATATCATCTTCATCATCATTTTTATCATTGGTTATTCTTTCAACATCCGAGGCTTCATTTAATTTAACGTGAATGGACTCATCGACCACATTGCTCATTTTGTTATAAACCCGATATGCCTTACTCTTAGTCGAATACCCTATAAAAATTCCTTCATCGGCTTTGGGATCAAGTTTGTCTAATTGATCTTTGGTATTCAAAATAAAACACTTGCAACCAAATATTTTGAAATAACTAATATTTGGAGTTCTTCCTTTCCGAAGCTCATAAGGAGTTTTATTTAACTTAGGACGAAGATATACCCGGTTTATGACATAGCAAGCGGTGTTGACGGCTTTGGCCCAAAAATATTTTGGAAGTGAGAATTCATTGAGCATGGACCGGCTAATTTCTTGAAAGTTCGGTTTTTCTTTTCAGCAACACCATTTTGTTGTGGAGTTCTAGAAACCAAAAAATTATGTGCATGCCCCTTGGTTTCACATAATATTCTAAAATCACCATCAAATTCTCCTCCTCGGTCTCTCCTTAAGATTTAATTGAATCCTCCTTTTCATTTTTTGTAAGTGTATCTAGAAAAATCATCAACTATAACAAATGTGTAATATTTTCCACTTAGACTTTCGGTGTCAATATCCCCATACAAATCAAGATGAAGTAATTGTAGAGGCTTGGTTGTGAAAATTTCATTTCTGGGCTTAAAACTACTTCTAACTAATTTGTTCTTTTGACAAGTGTCACATAAGCCAAAGTTTTCAAAATTTAATTTTGGGTAGTCCTTTGACATGTTGGTTTTTGTAAATCTCTTGAAAATTTTTGTATCCAACATGTTCAAGTCACCTATGCCATAAACTTGTTAAATCATTATTGGCGACAAGACAAGAAATATTTTGACTAACTAAATCACTTGTGCAAATTTTGTAAATATTGTCTTTTCTACTTGCTTCACAAATAATTTTATCATTTTTTAGAATAAGGCATTTTTCTTTATTAAAAATAACATCATAATTAGAATCACAAAGTTGGCTAACACTTATCAAATTGAACTTAAGCCCTTCAAATAATAAAATATTATTAAGAGAGAAATAAGAGTTACCAATTTCTCCATTTCCAAGAATTCTTCTTTTGACATTCCCGAACATGACCATGCTTTCTTCTTAGAGCTTGATGTTGGTAAAAAATTCTCTCCTTCCAATCATATGGCTTGAACACCCATTGTCCACGAGCCATTTTGAATCTTCCGGAATTGTTATAGCCCCTAACACCAACAAATAAATTATTTTTAGGTACCCTATAATTTTGGGGTCCATGGGGGTTAGTCTTGAGACCTTTGGGTCTCCAAAATGACCAAAGCTATTTTTCAATTTACAATCATTTGCATAATGTCCATTTTTACCATAATAAAAGCAAGTAATAATGTTAGGACTACTAGCACGTATGAAAGTCGGGACTTGGTCATTTTTCTTAAAAGCGGTTTGAAAAGGTTTGTAACCAAGTCCTAGTTTGGAATGCTCACTTCTTTGTGCACCAAGAATTTTTGTAACTTTATCCATACTCAAGTTAAAACGTTGCACATCCTTTTTCAAATTTTCAATTTCTTTTGTGAGCATTTGTTTTTCGGAATCGAAACTATGAACTTTTGCAAGAGTAATAGCATGAGCATGATCAAGTGATTTATAAGAAGTAAATAATTTATTCTTTTCTAATTTAGCTCTTTATACTCCCTTTTCAAAAGTTTGTACTTGCAAATCATATCTCTAAATTCATTTTGCAACTCATCATAATCACATTGTAATTCATCAAATAAAGAAGAAGACGAAGAGTTAGAGCGTACCTCGTTATGTTCATCGTCTATGACCATGGGACCATGCTCGGATTCTTCTTCTTCCTCGGATGTGGCAAGGAGCTCATCCCATGTTTTGGCTTCCGCAATTAGAGCCTTCTTTTTCAGAAAAGGTTTTTTCTTCTTTTTCTCCTCCTTCGCTAATTTTGGGTAATCGGCTATAAATTGTCCGGATTTTCCGCATTTAAAGCAAGAGTTGTCTCTAGCCTTTCTTGCCTTATTTTTATTTACAAATTTTGCAAACTTTCGAACAAGAGTTCGGTTTCCTCATCATCCTCATCACTAGCATCATAAATATTATTAGAAGAAGATGCTAAGCCTTTAGGAATAGATTGCATACTCGATTGAGAGGTGAATGGTTTGGAATTTATCCTCTCCTTGAGATATACTTCGTAGATTAGAAGATTTCCAATGAGCTAGTCAAACTTGAGAGTTTCGAGATTTTGAGTTTTCGTAATCGTCGTTACCTTTTTGAATCAAGAATCGGGGAGAGCATTTAAGACTTTAGTTACCTTGTGTTCTTCAGATATTCCCAAGTGCTACAAGAGGATTGACTATGTTGTCAAGCATTTCCACCATTTTTGAAATACTTTCACCCTCAAACATTATAAAGTTTTCAAAATCTTTAACAAGCATGGTTTTTCTAGCTTGTTTAACCTTTTTAGTGCCTTCATAAATTATTTCTAATTTCTCCCAAACTTCATGAACCAACCTTATCCCTCGAATTCTATTATATTCGGTAACCGTAAGAGAGCAATGTAAAATATTTAAGGCCTTACTGTTGAAAGAGAAAGACTTCTTATCATTTTCATCGTTCCTTGAAGCTTTTGAGAACCGTGGTTCCATCCTCCATTTTCTTTGTTGGTTGAGCAATTCCTTCGATGACCGCATCCCAAATATCAAATATGCACCCTTGTAGGAAGCATTTCATCCGATCCTTCCAAAAAGTGTAGTTGTTGGCATCGAAGAGTGGTGGCTTGTTGGTAGAGGCGCCGGTGGTGAGGTAGATTTCGTTCGTAGCCATGGATCTCCTCTTTACTCGCAAAGATTAAATGAGTTTGCCAAAGAGTTTGGCTCTGATACCACTTGTTAGTTCAAGTGGCTACGATAATCTAGAGGGGGTGAATAGATTATCTCGATTTTCCGATTTTCGCCCTCTTTTTCGAAAATAAGAATGATGAATGAAATGAAAGTGCGGGAATGTAAACAGCACACGATGATTTATAGAAGTTCAACCCACCTAGGGCCTAATCTTATACCACCCCAGTATGTCCGGAATGGATTTAGAAAAAGAAAAAAGTTTTATTGATACCAAACAAATACAAACCTTTACCTTGAAGAGTACCACACTCTTCTTACAATACCACCTATGAAGATTACCACAATCTTCTTACAATAATAAAGAGTACCACACTCTTCAACACCTAAAATCACCCAAGTGTGTTCTTACCACAAGAACA
The DNA here is from genome assembly GCA_016081115.2 of Rehmannia glutinosa. NCBI lineage: Eukaryota > Viridiplantae > Streptophyta > Magnoliopsida > Lamiales > Orobanchaceae > Rehmannia > Rehmannia glutinosa. The sequence goes on along the minus strand of CM071930.1, from coordinate 17,193,615 downwards.
CTAACAAGGATGTATTGTTTTGGATGACTGAAAGTTACAATCAAGATTACACTTTGTTTGAAAAATATTACAACTCAAAAGTGCAAGTGTAATCAAGAAGGAAGCCTAATACTCAAAATGTGCAATTGTAAAAATAGGCTTAAAAATGCAACAAGAATTATGCCAAGAGAGAATAAGAAATTTGCTTAAATCTTTCTTGTTGTTTGAATGCTTGTGTTGTTGTTTTTGATCCTTCAAAGTCTTCATCTATTTATAGGAGAGTCTTCAAGATTGGATCTCCAACATAGGCTCCTCCATCTTTACTTTTTGTCTACAAAAGAAGAATCAAAAGATCTATAAAAATTGTTAAGAAATGTAAAGTAGATCATGACAGATAATGGCTCAACAACGGATTGAATGTTGCTGTCAAAAACCATAGGTTGACCGGTTGACCTGCTGGAAATACCAACGATTAAAAAGTTAATCTGAGATTTGAACTAATTAATCAAGGGGTTGGACTGGTCGACCAGGCCTTCGACCGGTCGACCACCCCTCAGACCGGACACCCAAGACATTTGTTGAAACAGAAGCAGATTTCTTCAAAATGGCCAATACCAGGCACTGGTCAACCTGAGGTCGACCGATTGGCCTTTGCCATTTTTGCCTAAGTTTGTTTTCTGTTTCGATTTTTAACTCTCAAGCACGGTTTGCCCTCTAGGGCGACCGGTTGACCTCGAAACAGATTTGTTGTCCAATTTTTGTCAAAAATAAATTTCAAGAAATACTTCGAATAATTAGTAAAAATCATTTAAATTAATTTGAAATATTTGGACTTCATTTGGGGACATTGTTTTGGTGTAAAATCCATTTAAACAAAATCATCAAAATCAAAAAATATTTTTCTAACAGAGTTGTCAAATGGGGTGGGCCAATACTAGCCCGTCGGGCCAAAGAGAAAATCTGGCCGAGCCGAGTCGGGCCAAAATTTCATCGGGGTGCCAATTTGGAGGCCCAAGCCATGAAAATCTAGGCCGACCGAGCCAGCTCGGGATTTTTGTCCTCACAAACCGGCCCAATTAGGCCCGACTTCTTTCGTGCTTACAATATTCGGTGGCCCGGGCTAGTTTTGACAATTCTACTAAAACAAAAATTATGCCCACAAAATGCCTTGCATTATAAATTCGTGGAAGGTAATTTAGTGATTTCAAGTTTCACGCCGTTATCCAGATTAATCATAAATGCCAAATAAACAAATGCAACTCTTTCAAAAGGCAAGTGAATCTTTATTTTTTCTGGAATAATAAAATTATCACAATTAACTATGTGATTCTTTAAATACTAAAACATAATATATTGGTCATTGCTATATATTTTATTTATGGAATAACTGATTCATTTATTTTGTATATTCCTCAAGATGCCCTTTTCTCTTCACTTATTGACCTGATCAACGGAAGACTGTACCTCCCTCAGTTTCTATCCTTAGCGATGCTTCAGTTATTCTTACAGTGAAAGGTTATGTCATTTGCCCAATGCACTTACTATAAATCTCCCAAGAAGTGTTGCGCCTTCTAAAGTCTGGATGTTGTCGGCATTTTTTTGGATTCACCACAATTTCAATACTTTAGCTCATGAGTTTGCTTTCTATGCTAAACACATTATCACTCTTTTGCACTTATGGAACTGTATTCCTTCTTTCGTTGTTCAATCGCCACTGGACGATTTCCAACAAAGTTAATGAAATTATTCTCCTTTCCAAAAAAAAAAAAGTATAAAAAAGACACATACTATAGTATGTCATCTTCTAGTCATAACCCGAAATTCAACGAGTTGAATTTTTTTTTCACTAGCCTCACACACACAAGAATTTCTTGAATTCCAAAAATCAAGTATTCATAATAGAAATGATATTAACTCATAGAAATGTTAAATATGGTTCCTAATATTATGGATGCAAAATCTCTATCTCTATTATTTACAAGCTTTGGGTGAATCTGTTAGGATATTTTGTTCATAAAATCTTATCACAAAAAATCATACTGGAAAACTATATCATGATCCAACCATAGAGCAAAAACCACTTTTCTCAAAAAAAAAAAAAAAAAAAAAAGTGTTGTGGTTTCTTCGTCTCTATTTATGTGTTGTCTTGCATGATCAGAGAACTATTACCCGTTGACATCCTATTACACAAAATGACAACTTTGACTATCTCTGATATCACTCCTGAAAAGAAACATGGAAGATTAAGGTACGATGTGAACTGCTATGGTATACTCATTCGCAATATAATCTTGAAGAGAAGAAAAGTCTAGTACTCATTTTGTTAGATGTTTGGCTTATGAACATTTTTTTCAATTTAGATATGTGCGAGGTATTTTTCTAATTTTCAATATTAATCCCTTGCGTACATTCAGAGTGATAAGGTTCAAGCTTCCATTTCTAAGTATCACATAGAAAACTAATCAAAAAATTATTATAGATATGGCTTCCAATCTCACAAACTTCGAATACATAAAAATGACAATGACTTCAACGCTACCAGACATACATATAGCCTTGAGTTTAATTTCACAACTTTTCATCAGAAGATCATCAGAAACATTGCATATACCTCAATTTGGATTCAACTTTGTGGGATTTCTTGATATAATTAAATTGAATTCAAGTTACGAGAATTTTTAAATCGTATGTTAATTAACATTATAGTACTATCGAAAAAGTGTTAAAATGTCTCTGTATCATCCCAAACAAACTATTTACCATAGATACTGGTTTGAGTGAATAAATTAGATATACTTCGGGTCGTTTCTATTGGTTTGGTGCCACAAATAAAAGAAGGGGCTTTGGTCCCATATTGGTTTGGGAACAAAAGTGATGGGGATCTTAAGGCTATCTAAGGAACCCATGTGGTGTGGTTTCAAGTGCATCAGTCAATAACAGTTTAACCTTTGTGTTTTGACTCTAATTAAATTCCTTTCTTGTATTCTCTAGTATAGAGAGTTGGGATAGATGTATGAGTTAGTCAAAGGTTTGTAGTATGTGGATATTGGGGTTGGGAATGAGAATATTTGTGTGATACATAGTGGAATTTCTTTCTCTGTGGGTCGTGATTTTTCTCCGGTTTGAAGTTTCCACGTAAAATCTTGTGTTGTGGATTATTTTTATTTTTTTATTTTATTTCTTGATTATTCCTGCTTGTTCCTAGGGGATAAATATGAGATCTGATTTTTCCAACAAATGGTATCTGATTTTTCCAACAAATGGTATCAGAGCCCTAGTCTGGTCATTTGAAACTCTGAGTATACTCTATGGTCGCAGCGATGTCTAACCTTCCACATCATAAAAGATCTCTTGAGTGGGTTCCGGGAGTTTCATTTGGAGACGGTTGTTCATCAGGCTAGTGTAGTTTAAGCGGTAGAGAAATTTAATGGAAGATTCAAGTTTGGTTTATGGAAAGTATAAATGAAGGATGTGATGGTACAATTCAGGTTACACAAAGCTTTAAAGGTGAACTGTCAAAGTGGAAGTAGAGTTGATCTGGCAAACAACTTCTAATTTGGGTAAACATTGTGATGATGATGATTTTTCTGATGAGAAATTGTATGTTCTTTTGGCATGTCAGGAATTTTCATGAAAGATGATGTGTTTATGTTAGCGGGTCCAAGAATTTGCACACGAGTATTGGTTTGTCATGGATGCAGGGTGTGGTGGAATTTACATACGGGTTTTTGTTTGCATTGATACAAGGTGTGTGTTATGTCGATGGATGAAGGATTTCCATGAGAGCCAAAGTTGGAAGTTGCAACATCAATTTCAGCGGGTTTTTCGACATGTGCCAAAGAAAATTCTTAGAATGGTTTATTCTAAGTGGTCTACTCATATGGTGGAATAGGGTTCTTTAGTTTGAGAATGATGGTTCTCTTGTTTGAGATTCATGATTTTCAGTGACAATGGAGCTTCTTTTATTTTATCAAGGTGGAGTTTGTCGGTTTTATACCAAAATAAAATAAGGGGCTTTTGTCCGACATTGGTTTGGGAACAAAAGTGATGGGAACTTTAAGGCTATTTGAGGAACCAATGTGATATAGTTTCAAGTGCACTAGTAAATAACATTGTAACCTTTGTGTTTTGACTTTAGTTAAAAAAAATTATATTCTCTAGGATGGAGAGTTAGGAGGGAGTTGTGAGTTAGTCAAAAGTTTGTAAGAGTGTGGATATACTGGGGTCGAGAGAGATAAAGCCTGTGTGATTGTAAAAATATTTCACACAGTGGAATTTCTTTCTTTGTGGGTCATGGTTTTTCTCCATTTTAAAAGTTTCCACGTAAAATCTTGTATTGTGGATTGTTGTTATTTTTTATTTTATTTCTTGGTTATTTCTGCTTGTCATAGGGGATGAATGTGGGATCCGATTTTCCCAACAGTTTCGCCTCATCACGAGCATATGTACTTAGTTCAAAGGGACCTATAAAAGAACGAATGTTAGGCTAGTCGAACGGGCAGCTAAGGCCCTTCGATGTTAAAGTCAGATATAGGTTGTAAGGTTGTTAGGAACTGAAGAGCGAGGTGAGCAATAATAAATGAGATATTTGTTTCAATCGAACTGTATTATATTTTTAGGCTTTGGCCTTTTTAGGTCATATGAGCTACCTCCACGTGCGAAGATTATCTCAGTTTTCCTGTGATATCATGGTTAAGATCGGCGTTAATAGCTCGTGGGGCGACCAGAACCGACAATTCGGGTTGGGACCCGGATACAAAATATGCAAAACTTTTGACATTTGTCGTTTAGCTAATTTACGAGGGTAAAATGGTAATTTTGACCTTGTACACGAACGAGGTTGATAAAAACCAACCTAATTTTGTTTGGGGGGGGGGGACCGGATAATAACGAGCATATCAAAATGATTTATGATGTATTTGATGATAAAATCGGTAATGTAAGTGACGATGGTTAGTCAATTATAGGTTCATAAGTGGGTTCATCTATATAATAGAAAAGTTGTTGATAGTGAATGCGAAATATCTAATGATGATTATGGACTTGGATTTTGGAATATCAAAGTCACAAGCTGCAACATGTAATGAACTTAGCTAAGTGCAAATGATTCATTTCATCACACCTTAGTGCAGAAGCTAGCTAATAGCATGTATAATAATGCCACAAAAAATAAAACAAATTACCCACGAAAAATTTGTAAGTAAGTATTAAGATAATTGTAAAGTGTAGGTAAAATTGTGGTAGGCAAATATTTACCAATATCTAAAATTGTTGGTGTTTACCTACTATACTTTTGTCGATAACTTTAAAAATTGTGTGTGATTTGTCGGTAATTGGTATAATTTAAAGAAAAATAATATTTTTTATTCTGTCGGCACTAGGTATGCAACTAAAAATTAATGAGAAAATCATTTTTGTCGGTAATTTTTTCGGTAAATTGGAAGTTTTTTTGTAGTGTAGTCATCCCATAAGTCATTTACACATTACTCTAGAAAAAAAATTAGAAATTGTTTGTTGAGGAATCTGCCACTGCTACATGATTTAAAGTCTAGGCATATGTAATTCGTGTAATAGAATATCAAACATCGTTGGAAATTGAAGGGAATGACTAATGAGTATCCTATATTGTACTTGAAAGTTTGCTTGTAATCACAATGATGTTATAAAATCTGATCCAAACTACTACTTAAATAATTAATACTTCACCAGTAAAGAATCATAAAAAAAAAAAGGAATTGCTGGAGCAGCAGTGGAATGCGCCAACCATTGCTCAGGCGTATCCACCTGCTGCACCACCGAGTAAAAAACACAAGCACCCCCACCCTATTTTGACAATTTGGTTTCGATTTTACAATAAAATTATGCACATATAATGTAATTTAAAATCATTCAAGTTTGTATCCGTCAAACAATTTTATGGAAAACAAAATTACCTAAACGAGAGAAATAAATGCAAAGATTAGTTCTAAATAAAAAATTTACGAGAGCCCAAAGCAAATCAACCAAAACATTGGTCACTTGGAAGTGGGCCGGGAATGGATCCCTGCTCAAAATACTGCAGCCCAAACACAACAATAATAGCAAGCAACGATAGGTACGAAAGGCCCTCAACAGCTCCTAATAGGCCGAACGGCCCATTGGGAAGGCCCGAGCCCGTTTTCGTCTTGGTGTACAGCGACCAAGCCACAATCCCCACCACCACGAGGTAACTAACTCCTTCGAGTGCACCGATGGATCCACCCGGGCCGGGTGGGAGCCCGCAACCCGTGGTCTTGAGAGTGTAAAGGGACCACCCGATTACCGGATTAGAAATTAATCCTCCGACGACCGCAACCGCATCGGCGGCGGAGGCGCCGCTTCCTTCGCGGCTTTCCTTGGCCATGGCGCGTAGTTTAAGCGGCGGCCGGAATTTCGTTCTGTTGGCGGCGGTGTGGGTGATGAGGAGTGTGGGAGATGGGGACAAGAGGAGTACCATTTTGAAGGTTGATTGGAAGATTCAATTTGTGTTTCTGTGAAATTTTTTTAGATGAACATTTTTCAATGGGAAAAAAAACACCTTATCCACTGAATTTCAGAACTTTGGTAGGAATTTGAGTGATGCTGAATCCACATGAAGGGTAGGGGCCTTTTTGAGATTTTATATTTTTTAAAGTAATAATAGATGTAAAAATATGTCATATTTTTTCCTGAGAATTATTTTATTGAAAATAAATATCAGGGACTATTATTATGCCTACATTATTGTTGTGAGTTGTGCCTTGCAATTAATTAGCTCAATTCACGGCTATACATATTTACTAATTAAAACCGCTGTTTTTAATATACTATTAATAATAAATGGAGATCATTTATTTTGTAATTCGATTCACTTAAGGATTTACCTTAAATAAAAATATAAAAGATCTATATTTTTTAAATATAAGTAAAATTAATTAAAAGAACAATATTTGAAAACCCAATTAAAGATCTCAATTTTTGAAATTTACACAAAGGAGGTAATAATGAAAGCCGACGGGACAGATATTTGTAATGAGAAATTAAAAGATAAAAAACTTAAATATTGTTTCATGCAGAAAAATATGCAAGTCAACAAGTCAAAATATAATGACCCAAATCTCAAAGAACTCAAATGACGGTTCTACAAAAATATAATTACAAATATGAAAAGGCCTTCTTATGTTGATGCTGACATATGCAAGGAGAATGGCTAATTTCATTTTTTTTATTTTTTTCGCTCCTTTCTCTTTCAAGGTAGAAAGAAGATTTTACTGGTCGCCCAAACGAAGTAGAGGAATTCTTAGAGCTTGGAAATCAACGGTGAATGTAATACGAGACAAGTGCTTGGGATGGAAAATCAACGGTCAATGTAACACGGAGAATAACTTATACGCCACTTGCGCCATCATGTGTCATCGCTCGATTGTCTGAATTTGGTTACATTTCATAAAAGCGGACAAATGATGCTGACGACTTTAGCTTTTTTACTAGCGAAATAGCACGTGTCTGCCCCCGAGGCAAAATCATTAATTATACTTCACCAGTATATTGTATAATTGTGTGACCAAACGGAGCCCAACCAAAGCCCAATCATAAAAGGTTTCTTTGTTTGGTACAACTGGAAATCACCAGGGCCGAACCAACGAGCCCATCATGTACCGGGGCTAATATTCCACACGAACCCGATGTTTAACATATCCACCGAGCCACCCATGGCTTGGCCTAGTCCTACTAGGCACCTGCAAAGTTGCAAATCCATTTTATTATAGTTAGTAACAAAAGTTGGGTGACACCACATCATCATATGCTGCATGCACGTGCAAACCAATTTCAGCCAAAACGACGCCGACTTTGGATTTCCATTCAATAGAACACACAATTCCCCCAGCTATCTACACAAGCAGCGGTTTGTACAAGCCAGTTTTGATTTTTCCAAAAAACAAAAAATACATTAAAAGAGTTCTTCCATTTTTTTCCCCTTTTCAGCCGTTGTCAAACCCGCTCATAACTGTCATTTGAATTATCACAAAGCAACGGCTACTGTAGATATAACCAGAGCGGGAAAATCAGATAACCACAACTCAAGCTAACCACTTTTTAAACATTTTTATCCTGTCCACCATTCACACAGTTTCCCTCCAAATTCAAGTCTTGCACCATTGTTTTGAAGGGGCAACAGAAGATTACCATAACCACCATTTCTAACGGTTCTTCGAAGACTTGCTGTACTGCACAATGTCATCATCTTCTTCGTCCTCATCACCATCGTCGTCGTCGTCATCGTCATCTCTCTTCCTCTTGTGGGAAGACGAAGATGGCGGCAACTCCTGGACCTCACCATCGTCTTGGTCATCTTCATCTTCAACTTCTTCCTCTATTTCAGGATCTTCACCTTCACCCACATCACTTACTCCAGCATCTGCTGCTTCCACCCGCCCAACTGGTTGAACCAGGTACCCCGACGATCCATAATCATCTTCTTCCTGCATTGATGGCAACACACTCGGGTTTAAACAATAGAATAACAGGAAACTGTATGAATTAATTTAAATAAATAGGAAAATCAGGAATTAGTTAAAAACGTATAAAAATAAGATTTCTTGACCTGAACTGAGTCACAAATAATAGACAATATTTCAATTGAAAACAACTACAAACATTGCAGGAAAAACCTCATAAATTCAGAATTTAAAGGCCAATATGGCATCATAAAAATCTACAGAATTGGGGATTGTCAAACACACCTAACATCAAGCACTTGGTTCGTTCAAGACCCTTAAAAGAAAGGTCTATGGAAGATGCACTAAAAGAAAATATTAAACTAAAATTTACTAAATGAATTACAACAAAAAAATGGAATGAGCACTCTTTCAAAAAATCTGGTAGCAGGACCAGAAAATCGTAACGGCACATGCATTTAACAAAAAAGGCAAGTACATACTAAGCTAGTTTATTGACCACAAATACTCCCTAAATTTAAAGAACAAAGCAAACCATATCAATAAAGTTGCAGCTTTCCATTGGCCTATTGCTTAGTTCATTCAGCAACTTAAAACCAATGATTTCTAAGCCAAATGTTCTATAACATAAAATGGTAATAATTTCATTGCATTCCTCAGAAATCAAATTATCAAAAACACAATTGCCACCAATATTTATTTTTTGAAAAACTCGCAAATCAAACAAAGCTTATTATTTTTTTTATAAATTTGTAATGTTCAAAATCAGTAAATCACCATCACATTTCTGTTTAAAAGCAGAAGTGAGGCTTTGAATAATGTGCATTTCACTTATCAATCAGGCATACGTACAAGTTACCAATACAAATGGACAAATCATATTCAGATATTGTAGATTGAGACAACGCACTCAGCTTAAAGAAAAATCAAAGGTGAATACCAGTTCTCCTTTTAAAAATGGATAATCTTCAAAAGAAATCACTTAAATATTGGCCAGATGCACCAAAAAACAAGCAGGTGCAACGCAGATCATGCGACACCACCTCTCATGTATGCTCACTGCCAAAAAACAACTGCTAACCATCTTTGTTTTTCCATAAGGCATATTTACCTTGAAAAACAAGGTGATTCAACTAAAAAACAAAAGAATGAACAGAGATTCTTATAAAAACTCACACAAAACAAGCATAAAAATGTATGCAGAAAAAGCTAAATTTGTCCAAAAGATACAGTGATATGCACAATTATCATACACATAAAAACACCATCCAGACACATATTCAAACATGAAGTCTCAAATAATGTCTAATTCAATTATAAAAACCATGTAAGCGCATTCAAAACAAACAATTAAAAGACCACACCAAAGGACTTTGAGGCTTCAAAGACAAAGGAATTATCACCTCATCCTCAGCCTCTTCTTCATCCTCAAAGTCTCCACCCTCCTCAACAGCCTGTTCTTCCTCTCCTGTCTCCCCATCATCATCCTCATCCGCATCGTCCTCGCCCTGCTCATGACCGTCAATTTCACCCTCTGTGCTCGTCAACCTCCCAGTACTCTCAGGCCCCCCAAAATCCCTCTCATCATTATCCACTTCTTCTTCATCCTCGTCCTCATCATCATCATCATCGTCCTCATCATCCTCCACGCCATCCTCCCCATCATCGCTGTCATCTATCTCATGAACTACTACCACATCCTCATCCTCACCATCATCATCCTCATATACTTCCTCCACTGAATCATCCTCCTCTTCTCCTTCATCCTCGTCCTCCTCTTCATCTATAGCCTCCACTCTAAACCCGTTAGAATGATGATGGTAGTTCCCACCATGACTTAACCCATTAACCCCTCTAGAGGTCTCTGCCTCCTCCTCATCTGCATCGCTCTCCTCATCCTCATCGGCATCCAAAACTCCATCGTTCCCCACTCGCTCTCCATTGGTCAGCCTAAATGGATGATCCTCACCGTCAACTTCTCCACTCCCGGGATCATCCTCCTCGTCCTCTTCATCCTCCTCATCATCAGACTCCGGCCTCTCGTTCTCCTCAGCATCCATTTTATCCAAATATTTCAATGACCTAATCAAACCAAACACTCGAGATCGATAATCCTTAATCCGCGTTACCGGACACTCGTAAAGATCCAGCGAAACCAACCTCAGCTCCGCCAACGGCCTCAAGTCGTTAATATCCGAAATCCGATTATTCGACAAATCAAGGTCCCGTAGCGATTCAAGCCCTGCTTCAACGAGGAATTCGAGTCCTCCGGCGATCCGATTGTCGGATAGGATAAGCTTCTGCAAGTTTCGGAGTCGAGGAAACTGCTCCAGCGACGAAACGCCGATGTTCGCCATAGATAGGTGCTGCAGGTTGACAAACTTCTCGAAAAGCGCCGGTGGTGGTAAACGGCCATGAACGCACTTCACCGCTCCGTCGAGGGTTAACGTCCGGACCAAATTAACGTCGGTTTGGCCGTCTAATGCAGTCTCCACCGCCCTCTCCCAGATCTCATCCATTACTTTAACAAACCTTATCCTCCCTACTACCTAAATACACATACAACAAAAACCTGCAAATCAAATCTACTCAACGATGAAATTTTCAAAGGTGGGTAGAAATGTTATAAAACCCTGGGAAATGGTTTTTTATCTGTGTGTGTTTTCTCTCTCTAGAAAGCTCGGTATAGATATTGGGGATGAAACAACCTCTCCGAGTTAGGGTTGGTTAAGGGTTGAGTTAAGTTTTGACCGCGGTAGAGTTAGATTGCAGAGATAAAGCGGCGTTTGACGAGTGACTAAAGGTTAGCCGTCGGATTTTTGAGATGAGGATCGATGACGTGGATGAGAAATGGACGACTGAGATGGATGGATAGTGTGTTTGTTTTACAAGGGGAGAGAAAGGACAGAAATAGATGGCAGGGTAGAGAGAGAGTCACGCGCTCGGCAAGTCTGATACGTCTTCTTTGGGTGGTGTAAATGTTGCAGCAAATAGGAATATGCCCTGGGGATTCCCTATATATTACGATCCTGCCATTGGGGTTGCCAGCTATTTTTGATGGCGGAATATAAATATTATTTTAATTGGGATTTTAATTTTATAATATTAATTGTGTCTCACTATTTTCTAGTAAAATGATAATTTTTTATATCAAACAAATGTATAGAATATGTAAGAAAACATAAAAAATTCATTTAAAGATTGAAATTAGGACATCAAAAACTTATATAAAAATAAGGGGAAATGCAAAATTAGTCTCACACTTATAAGGGTGTTGCAATATTAGTCTTATAACATTTTAGATTATGATTTTAATTATATATGTTTTGCTTCTTTTGTAATTTGGGTCCCGTAAATTTCGGATTTTTGCAATTCTAGTCATATAAATTTAAAATTGGCGCAAATTTGGTCCCAATGGTTATTTTAATATTTCACTTATTCTCAAAATGCCCTTGATAGCTACAGTATTCAACATATTTAAGATTAGGGTTGCAAATAAACCAAGCCGCTTGCGAGCTATTCGGGTCTCGGTTTGAAAAATATTCGTTCGAGATCATTCGTCAGGCTTAACGAGCCAAACTCGAGCGTAAAATTCGAGCTCGAATTTTTAAACGAGCCGAACTCGAGCTTACAGATATTCGGCTCAAAAGTTCGCGAACATGTTCGTTTACAGGCTCGCGAGTCAATACTCGATATTGGCTCGCAAACATGTTCGTTCTACATGTGCTCGCGAGCTGACCCGAGTTCGGTTCGTTAATTGAGCTAAGCTCATTGAAGCTTAAACGAGCCTTTTTACGAGCCGAACCCGAGCTAAGCTCGTTAAATATATTAAACGAGCTTTTTATGAGCCGAGTTCGAACTGTTCGCGAACCTAATAATTTTCAAACGAGTCGAGCTCAAACTTATTTATGAAAGCTCGAATCGATCTCGAGCCGAACTCGAAGTGATCTAAAAACTAAACGAGCCGAACTCGAGCCTGTTCCTATTTGGCTCGGTTCGGCTCATTTGCAGCCCTATATAAGATCAAGCAAAAGATTGTATTAGAGCCTATATTTTATTTACTTATTAGTTGGATTTATTTATCATTTATTCTAAATTTGCCTAGTGAGAGACGAATTTTAGAATTATGAATCCATATCAAAATCAGATATACGAGTTATGCGTGCATTATTTCCTAACTATGAAAATCATTGTTCTAAAAATTCCTGCCTAGCCTCGTTTAGTAGGGATGGCAGCCGAAAGGGTAGAAGCGGGTACCGACCCCCTCAAACCCTAATGGCCTGGGATGGGTATGGGTAATTTTATCCGGGTTTGGGATAGAAAATCAATACCCATTAATAATCGGGTAGGGTACAAATTTACCTCATAGGATATCCGCTGCCCGAACCCATTTATATAATTAGGTATTCGTGGATACCTGACCATATAAGCACCCATTTAAAATATTTTCTTATAATTACATATATACATCACAAAATATTTCAGAATAATTAAGTCAAATATTTTTAGCTTAAATGGAGAGCCTTATACACATAAAGAAAACTTACATGACCCTAGTACCCCACCTTCTTTTAAATTGATTGATGAATAGTCTTATATTATAATTTATTTTTGTTAAGGGTTAAATAGTGATGCAGGCGGAAACCACGAATAAAGGAACAAAAGCAATACGAAACTTCGCGAAAAAACGTAAATTGCAATGAAAAAGAGAATAATCTCAAAATTTAATAATATTCAACCTCCCTAAAAATAATAACAAAACAAATATTTATAGAACTAAAGTCCTACAACAATAAAACTCCTAACAATTGAAAACTCTTAAAAGATAATAAAATAACCTAATAAACTAATCTTAAGAGATAAGAAATTTTCAAATATTTATCTCCATCATTCTCTTCAGGGTCGAGACAATTCGTCCTCGAATCAGAAGGGAGACCTTGAGTAAAAGAATTGTCAAACCATGGAGGGGCGCGAGGAGGACGAGATGGAAAAACAAGGTGATTATCAAAATATATTTGAATTGGATCAATAATAAAATAATCGAAGTTGAACTGTAGAAAATCATCTTCACTTTGCCAGATCAATGGTTGAATTCTATTGCATCCATCGAACCAATCTAAAATGTACCATTTATTTTCGAATGTAGGGACAACAACAAAAGAAATAACAGATACATCATGAATTTTGTTCCTTATCCTTGATGTCTTGTCATTACTTGTTTTCTCTTTAGTTGTACATTTAAGATCCTCACCAACATTCTCAATTTCTTCATTGAAAATTGGTGGGTCATCACAATTGCGGTCTTCTTTGTCAAAAATTGGTGGGCCATCATAGCCACCATTATCCTCGTCAAATTGTAGAGAGTTTTCATGACCAACCTCTGGAATAGTATCTTCATCTTCCTCATCAAAAATTGGCGGTTCGTCATATCCACCATTTTCAATGTCATTTGAGAATAAAACATCCATGTCTGTGGAATTGGTTTCCATTGGAGGGAACTGGATAGGCATAATTTCGCATGCAAACTCACAATTATCAAGAAATCGTTTTTCAACAAGCTTCTTGATTTCTTGAAATTGGATGCGTACGATATGAAATTATTTTTTCAGCAAGTTGATCTGCTGACGGATCTGTGCAGTGTCGTTCATGCAATGTGGATTCGGTCTGGACAACATGGTTCAGGGAGCGTAGACTGGTCTCTGAATACCAACCGATGCAGGCGGAAGCCACGAATAAACGAACAAAAGCAATACAAAACTTCATGAAGAAACGTAAATTGCAATGAAAAAGAGAATAATCTCAAAATTTAATAATATTCAACCTCCCTAGAAATAATAACAAAACAAATATTTATAGAACTAAAATCCTACAATAATAAAACTTCTAACAATTGAAAACTCTTAAAAGATAATAAAATAACCTAATAAACTAATCTTAATAGATAAGAAATCTTCAAACTTTATCTCCATCATTCTCCATCAAATAGTCATTAAAATATTTATATATTTGTAACTTTTTTATTAAATAAACGGGTTTTGGGTGGATGCGGGTAGTATCACGAGTATCAACAAATGAGTTTGGGACGGGTACGGGTAATAGGCAATGTTTTTAAATCGGACCGGACATCGAACCGGACAAACGATTGGGTCACTGGGTCATTAGTCCGACCGGTTGGACCGTCTTTAAAAAACCGATTGACCCATATATATGCATATATACCCATATATGTAAAACGTTAATGCAAGAATATGCTTAAGAATACACCTTATCTCCAGTTAAATGTGAAGCAATGAATGGCTGGATGCAGTCTTGCAAATTGCCAAGAGGAATATAGTTTGCATATTACAACACAACGCACACAAGAGTCGAAAATTGATTATGGAATTTCAAATTCCATGGATTTTGCCTTTACTTTTTAAAGTCATAGATTTAGTAATTTACTATTCATGACTTATGCAGTTACTTATTTTATTATATTTATATTCAGATTTTGTAATAAACAAATAAAGTTTCTTCATTCTTTAAAAAAACGGGTCAATTGGGTTGTCGGTTCGCCGGGTTTCGTCCGAATTATACTGGGTGGAAATAGTTTTTAGCCACCCAATCTACATATATAACTGGATCGGACTAGCAATCGGTTTCCGATTAAACCGGTCGAACCATCCGATCCGGCCCGATTTTCACAACACTGGTAATAGGTGTAATTTTTTAATCTGGTTTGGGACGGGTACGGGTAGTAATAATATTATAGGATTCAGGTATGAATACTCTTAAATGGATGGGTACCCTACCCATTGTCATCCCTACCGATTAGCCATGGCCTAGGCGCTAAGCTCCTCTTGTCCGCCTTGATTTTTCTTCCGATTAGGCCCCGCCTAATCTCACCTAGTTTCCACATAGGCGCTAGGCCCCAGCCTGGCGCCCGACTAGCGCCTAGGGCTTTTTAGAACAAGGATAGAATACAAAACATGTACAAATCTGGCAAAATTGATTATTTTAACTAATATGACTGAAATTATCACAACTAAAAAGTATAAGAGTAAATTGTTAAATCCTAAAAATTACATGATTAAAATTATTATTTTTGTTGAGGGCCAGAACTTTCACATGACTAAAATTGCAACTTCAAAAGTTACAGAACTAATATTGTCACGCCACTATAAATACATGATCAATTTTGCAATTTTTCCTAAAAAATAATACATAAGATTAGTGAGAAAATATTTTCTTTTAAATAACCAGAACTACTAAGGTTGCTAATTGCAATTGGATATAGTTTTATTTGGAAATTTTATTTATTTTAGAGAATAGTGTGAAATTTTGATAGGAGAATATGATTTTTTTGGTAATATGAATAAAATATGAAATGAAAATGTAAGAATGAAATATGATGCAATATAGAAATAGTAAATTTATGATAGAATATTATTGAAAATTGAAAATATGTGAGTTGGTAAAAATGTGCAATAATGATTTTTTTAATGAAAGTGGATATATGTGATTAGTGATAGAAAAAGTGATGCAAGCGGAATCGTGAACAAAGATACAAACTCACCTCGTACGTTGATTCTGTACGAATACCGTAAGAGAGACAATAATTGAAAGAAAATCCTTATTTTTATTTCTTAATCAAAACTCAACCACTGATTCGCCCTCTATTATCTGCTATAAATACTAAATAAATAAAACAAGACTCAAGACTCCTAAAGTTGGTAAAAACTAGAATAACAAAAACCAAATAAATAAAGAATAATAAAACAAGACTCGAGGCTTCTATCATGAAACTAGAATAACAAACAAAGACCAACAAAACCCAAATAAATAATTGACGTAATTGTAGTAATCAAAATAATTAATTTGTCATGGCCCCATCTCCATTATTCTCTCTGGGGTCGAGACAATTCACTCTCAAATCGCAAGGGAGACCGTGATTAGAAAATCACAAACCATGGAGGGGCGCAAGGGGAACGAGATAGAAAAATAAGGTGAATATCAAAATATATTTAAGATATATAAAAAAAATCCACTCATGGTCCATAATTTCTCTTCAACACCTCCGGAGCTATATAACAAGGATTTCACACGATCACAATGAATCTCTTCCTAGGCTTGACGAAAATTGACAGTCTAAAATAAATGGCCTTAAGCAGTGTTGTTTCCTTCTTATTATCAAACAAAAAAATTTCCAGGCTTATGATCACGTTGCATGACCCCATGGCTATTCTCAATTTACGTGGCAAAAATTGGTGGTTCTTCATAACCACTATCATCCTAAATCAAATTTTGGCGTTTTTAAGTAATCAACCATCAAAATTGTGTTGTCACCTTCCGTATCAAAGATAGGTGACCCATCATAACCACCAATCTCCTCGTCAAAGTTTAGAGGTTTTTCATAGTCAACTCCCATTGAATTCTTCATCAAAAATTGGTGGTCCATCATATCCATCATCTTCAACTTCACCAGAAAATAAACCATCCATGTTCGTGGAATAGGTTTCCAACGGGTAAACGGATGGGCACAATATCGTAGGCAAATTCACAACCACCAAGAAATTATTTTTCAACAAGTATCTTGATTTCTTGATATTGGATGCGCACAATATCGATTTGTTTGGCCAGCAAGTCGGTCTGCTGACAAATCTAAGCAGTGTCATTTTTCGTAGTTTCAAAACCCAAGTGGTATCGAGATGATATATTAAGGATCATAATAGGTCTCTAGATACCAAGCGATGTAGGAGAAATTGTGAACAAAGATACAAACGTTGATTCTATATGAATACCGCAAGAGAGAAAATAATTGAAAGAAAACCCTCGTTTTTATTTCTTAATCAAAAATCAACCATTGAATCGCCCTCTATTGTCTGCTATAAATACTAAATAAATAGAACAAGACTCGAGACTCCTAAAGTTGGTAAAAATACTAAACAAATAAAACAGACTCAAGACTCCTAAAGCTAATAGAATTATATTTCTATCATGAAACTAGAATAACAAACAAAGACCAACAAAACACAAACAAATAATTGATGTAATTGTAGTAATCAAAATAATTAATTTGCCACAGCCTCATCTCCATCAAAAAGCCAGAGTGAGCAAATAGTGCATTTGTTGGAAATTTTGGTAGACGATCATATTTTGAGTTTAAAAAAAAATAGCGGAACAAAAATGGTAAAGTTTTGGTAGGAAGTCACAACTCACAACCTAATCAATATTAATTGGACTCATTCACGTAGGGTGTAAAGATCCAGCAAAAGATTAAAGATATTCTCTATATAATTGTTAGAAGTTAGCTTCTTGATTAGTTAAGTTAGTTAGTGTACAGTTAAGTTAGTTTCATTCTTCTTCTATATATTAACCAATGTATCAGTACTTTTACTTTCACTTTGATGATAAAAAAAGATTGCTCTTCTTCTTCTCTTTTCAATACGATTGCGTTCATTAATATGGTATTTGAGATTTTTTTTTCATTTCTACTGCTCTTCTTCTGCATCTATATTGATTCTATATCGATTTCTCTTAGCCTATTACTTGGCTATACTGATTCTATATTAGAAAACTCCTCAAGAATCTCCATTTTTTCTCTGTTTCATCATCCAAGATGGAAGTTTCTGGTTGAAGAACGGTGACATCGAATCTGACTGATGACTTTTTCTCCCCTTTTTATCTACACCCCAGTGACAATCTAGGGGTTGTTATAGTCTATGAACCCTTCACGTGAGAGAACTATACCTCATGGAGTATAATCGTTTCCATGGCTCTAAGTGTCAAGAACAAGATTGTTTTCATTGATGGATCCTTGAAGGTACATTCTCCTTATTTGGTTCTTGTTTACGCTTTGTTGGCAACGCGTTCCAATAATCTTGTCCTTTCTTGGATATTAATCTCCATATCCAAAGACATTCGCCAAAGCCTACTCTATTTTACAACTGCAAAATAAGTTTGGGATGAGCTTAGAGTGAGATATGTTCGAAGTGATAGACCAAGGGTGTTTCATCTTCACAAATCCCTCAGTTCAATTTCTCAAGGTTCTCAATCTATTACTGCTTACTAATAAAGGGTTGTGGGATGAATATATCAACTGTAGGCCAATCTTAAAATGTTCTTGTGGCAACTGCTCTTGTGATTTCTCTACTCAAATGGCTACAATTCAACAACAAGATTCTGTTATTAAGTTTCTTGTAGGACTTCATGAGTCTTATTCTCAACTAAGGAGCCAGTTATTGCTAACTTCTCATTCACCATCTCTCTCAAAAGTCTATTCTTTGTTATTGCAAGAGAAACACAGAGAGAACTCTCAATAATTCCACATATTTTTTCCCTATTGACTCTTCTATGGAAATGTTGGCCAAACAAGGTTTTAATCCAAAATTTCAAAACAAAGAAAAGAAAAAGGCAAAGTGTTCGCATTGTGGCTTTACTGGTCACACTATAGACAAGTGCTTCCAGCTTATTAGTTATCCCCCTAGTTGGAAAGGGCCAAAGGGGCCTAGAAACTTTTCTGATTCCAAGAATGCTAATATGGTTTAGTCTGGAAAAGCTGACAATAAGGATACTATGGATCATTCTTTGTTTTCTCATGATTTAGTGAAAAAAAATTATGACATTTGCCAGGAATATTGAGTCTAATAATCACACAAATTCCTCTCATTGCAACTATGTTGTAGTTCATCCAACAACAAATGATGCCAACACAGTTACAACTTCTATTTATGCAGCTTTTAACAAAGGGAAAATTAATTGGATTTTAGATACTAGTGCTACAGATCATATGATCTGTGATATTTCTTTATTATACTCTAATACTCCTATTCGGTGTCTATTCCTATCCATTTACCTAATGGACATGTTACATATGCTACTCATATTGGTGATGTTCATGTCAGCGATTCATTAATCTTTGCACCAAGCATTTTGTGTGCCTTCATTTTCTTACAATCTTATTTCAATATCTAACCTTACAAAATCCTCTCATCTTGCTTTCCATTTTCTATCCTCTAACTATTTATTACAGGACATGAAAACATTGAAGATGATTGGTTCTGCTAAAGAGAAAGGTGGCCTATACCATTTGCATATTCATGTTGCTGTTATGTCTAGCTCAAACACTAATCTTTGGCATTCTAGATTAGAACATATTTCTTCAAAACGCGTTTGTCTTTAATACCTCGATTCATTCTACAAAATGTACAAACTTTGATTCTGTTTGTCACTATGCTAAACAAAATAGATTACCATTTTATTCAAGTTCCAGCTGTTCTCAAGTAATTTTTGATTTAATACATTGTGATATATGGGGACCTTTCTCTACCACATCCCATAATAGCTTTAAGTATTTTTTAACTATTGTAGATGATTTTTCAAGATGCACTTGGGTGTATATGATGAAAACAAAGTCAGAAACCAAAATTCATTTGCAAACTTTTTATACTTCTGTGTTAACTCGGTTTAACACTAAAATTAAATGCCTCAGGTCTGATAATGGTCTTGAATTCCTCATTCCTGTTTTCTATAAAGAAAATGGCATTATTTATCAAACAACATGTGTGGAAACACCACAACAAAATGGCATTGTTGAAAGTAAGCATCAACACCTCTTACAAGTAGCTAGAGCTCTACTTTTTCAATATAAGGTTCTTTAAATTTCTGGGATGAATGTGTACTAACAACTGCTCATATTATAAATAGAGTACCAACTCCTGTTTTGCAAAATAAGTCTCCATTTGAGAAACTTTTTAACAAAACCCCGACTATTCTCATCTTAGAACTTTTGGATGCCTGCATCTACTTTAACAACTCATAGAACTAAATTTGAGCCAAGAGCTTCTAAATGTGTCTTTATTGGATATTCTTTTGAAATCAAAGGTTATAAACTCTTTGATCTTGATAAGAAATCTATTTTCATTTCTAGAAATGTTTATTCTGTGAAAACATTTTTCCCTTTCACAATATTGATTCTATAGATTCTCATTCTCCTATATTTACAAATTTGACATCTGATTTTGATCAAGTTCAACCTCAATATACAGGACATTTACACTCAAATATTGATCCTTATATTAATATAGATGATAACACTGATGCAAATACTTCTAAGAATATACCAATGCAATAGGAACCAATGGAACAGGAACAAGTTCCTGTTAATAATACTGATAATAATACATAATATTCTTATCCTATAACAAGGAGATCTACTAGAAATAGAAATGTTCCTTCGTATCTTCAGGTTTATGACTATGGCATTCCACCATCCCTTCAACCTAATCAATCAGCTCAGTTTGCTTTTAAAGGTAAACAATATTGCATTTCCAATTTCTTGTCCACTAACCAGTTATCTTGTGCTCACAACAAGTTTGCAGCAGCTATTAGCCAAATAGTTGAACCAAAAACATACACTCAAGATAGCAAATCCTCTGAATGGCAAGATGCTATGAATGAAGAATTACAAGCACTTGAGAAAAACAACACATGGATTTTAGTTGATTTGCCAAAGGATAAGCATTGTATTCGATGTAAGTGGGGATATAAAGTCAAATATAAAGCAGATGGTTCCATAGAAAGGTACAAAGCAAGACTAGTGGCAAAAGGCTACACACAAGAAGAAGATTTAGACTACTTTGACACATTTTCACCAGTGGCAAACTGACAACTGTGAGATTAGTTTTGGCTATTGATGCTTCTCAAAATTGGTTTCTTCACCAATTATATGTAAATAATGCTTTTCTTCATGGAGATCTAGATGAAGAAGTTTATATGACTCCACCTCCTGGATATTGCAGCCCTACTGACAATAGAGTGTGCAAACTAATAAAGAGTCTTTACGGCCTCAAGCAAGCCTCTAGGCAATGATTTCAGAAGCTCACCTCTTGCCTTACCACATATGATTTCTCACAGTCCGGGTCTGATAGTTCACTTTTTATAAAATCTAATTCTAATTCTATTCTTGTCTTATGTGTTTATGTAGATGACATAATACTTGCTGGTAACAATTTCAAAGAAATTGAAGATATCAAAACACACTTAGATGCTACTTTTACAATCAAAGATCTAGGACAACTCAAATACATTCTGGGAATTGAGATTGCAAGGAACAAGAAGGGAATCACTCTTTGTCAGAGGAAATATGCCCTTGATCTTTTGACTGAAACAGGTTATTTAGGCTGCAAGCCTTGTTCAACACCAATGGATCCTAAGTCAGATTTATCCAGCAACAATGGTAAACCCTTGCCTGATTCATCTATCTATAGAAGGCTGGTTGGTAGATTGTTATACCTCACCATCACAAGACCTGATCTATCATATATGTCACACCCCAAACGTGACGCGACAACGATCAATCACTTAAACAGAAATAAATCAACAATCTAAACCAAAGATACAAAACTCCAAGTAAAATAGAGTCTAATGCAAATGAATTAAAATAAACACGAGTACAAATTACATCTTAAAGTCGGCGGTATCCAGAATACAAACCAAAAGATTATCTCGAATTAACTTATAGTCCAAAAGAAAAAAAAAAATGAAGGAGTCCAACAACAAATAAAAGTAAAAGGAAATGTCGCTCCTCATCGATAGGGATTCAATCTGCAGAGGTTCGATGTCTTGGCGAACTCTTCATCTAAAGGTTAGAAAACAGGAGGGAATGAGACAAAAATCTCAAATGGATGGGGTGATCGTGTGCAAGTGTGGCGATATAAATAGTTAATGCGAGAAAACGGTTGTATGAAAACGCGCGTGAGGTATGATACATGTGTTCACACATAGTGCAAGCGTCGTGATAAATATATTAAGTAATATACTTATACGATTTAAGAAAAATTCGTGGTCACGCAGGCATTATGGTTCAAGCAAGACATGGGGATTGCGTCGATGTGTAGCGCCAATCCTATACAAGACAATTAGTGGTTGCGATCGATATGTAGCGCCAACCCGTCCGCTCAACTCGAGAATCGTGTGGATCGGGAGCGATTCCTTTGTTCTTCCTTGTAACTCCCCGTTCATGATGGTCAAAGACTGTCACCTTATCGCTCCGTAGGCAAAGACAAAATCCACGTTGGAGCTAGCAAGGCTCGGATTCGTCATAATCATGATTATACCTCAGATCTACGACCCGCTTCCCTTCGACAAACTCCGTCCCTCGTTGCGGGATTAGGACGATGGGGCCGGAGAGTGGAATAGCAGCCGAGCTGCCGGTTCCATCCCCGACGTATCCATTCCGATCGTGAGCTCGACACACCAAGTTGACTCAGCAGAAATTAAGTACACGTTCGGGTAGTCAACCAGCAAATGAGTATTATTGATTTGGAAGCGATTCATGAAAAGTTCTCAAATTTTGCACAAAATAGTTTTGGCGTTGGTGGAGTTATTAGGATGAAGATAATTATCGGGAGGATAAGTAGGCTTCGATATCTTAAGGATTAGGAGGAACATAGGTCCCGTTATAGATTCGAAATCGCGAGACGAGAAAGTCGCCCCGCGATCGGTTATTAATCGGTCAAGACAATCCGATAAGTCAAGGGATTTTTAAGAAAATAAAATATTTTAATTAAATATTAAAGTAAGAGGGTCCAGGGCTGTTTCTTTAAAAGAAAATAATTTGAGTTAGGTTCTTATAAAAATAAAATTTACAATTAGCCCCGCTTTGTAAAAACCAATACTTTTAGGGTTAAAAGTTAAATAAATAAATGTCCCGACCTTGAAAAATTATGAGGTCAGTTCCTAAATTCTCTAAATTGTTCAGAGATTCAGGTTTTTAAAGTTTTTAGGCCGAGTTTTTATAAAATTCTCACATTGGCCCCAAATTTGTTAAAATTGTCATTTCGGGCCCTAAATTTAAAATAATCGGAACTCACAAACCGGAAGGACTTTTAATGTGATTCCAGTTGAAAAATGTCACTAAGGTTAGTGGGATATTGGAACAAAAACATTCTTAAAACGTCACAAGTATAGGTCCCTTAACTTTTGAAAATCTCATTTTTGTCCCATTTTGAAATAATTACCTTTAAGGCTTTTAGGGGTCCAATTGTTATGAAATTAGAACCTTGGGTCCAAAATATAATTATGTTATAGGTAAATTAGTATTTCCAGGTGCATGGGCTGCATAAGTCCTGGAAATTGCATTTGGGTGCTCAAGTTAAATCTTTTACAATTTGGTCCCCAAAGTTTTATAAAATTACTTTCCAAGCTCTAAACACTTGGATTTTTGGAATACACTTAAAATATGTTATTTCCAGTCCCTTAAGAGTTAAAATTTCAAGTTTTAAATTAGGGTCTGGTACAGTTTCGAAATTTGCAAATTAGCCCTTAAACTTCTCAAATTTTACAATCTAGTCCTTGGGCTTTTAAGGGTTGATTTTATTTATCTAAAAACTCTTAAAACTTTATTAAAATGTCAAAACATAATTTTTGAACCTGAGTACAGTCCCAAAAATCGAAAATTACAGAGGGGTCCCTTAAGTTTTATTTTCTTGCAATTAAGTCCACCAACTTTCCATTTTTGTATTTTAAGTTCAAAAATCGAAATTTAATCAATTATGCTCGACTTTTCCAGGTTATAAATCATTCAAAACATAGATTACAAGATTCATAAATATACATATCCATTTCATGCAAGCATTCATCAAGTACAACAATAAAGTGTACATGTATGTCCTATTTTTCGATAAATCGCATTTTTGAGCAACACTTGAGAATTTTTCCACTAGATACAAGAAAATAGCATGCAATACATAATATATATCTCAAGTGCTCAATAACAAAATACTACATGCATATTTTCAATTTAAAACATCTAGAAGTTGAAAGGATTTTTCCACCCACCTTGTTTGTTCGGTTGATTGGTGTAAAGTGGTGTCACTAGACCTTGAGGATTTTAATCCTTACTTAAGGCAGCCCCTAAGTCAAATAATATAAGGAGTTTTGAGTTAGAAAATGAAGATTTTAACTAAGGAGGGAAAAAAGAGAAGGAATAGGAAAAAAAGCACACCACACTTACCTTGTGTAGTTGAAAGTTGTAGTCAAAATTGATAGTCTCTTAAGAACTTAATCACCTCTTAACCAAAGCTCCAAGGTCAGCCCCTAACCACCTCAAAATGATAATTTTGGTGTTAAAATTCGAAATTAATAGGGAAGAAGAAGAAGGTACCAAAAATCCCATTTCTTACCTTATAGTCCAAATTCTCTTCAAAATCTTCAAAGTCTTGAGGTTCTTTTCAAGATGATGGTAAGTCTCTTAGTGTCTACCAAGTCTTCTAAGTATACCTCAAATCAAAAATCAAACTTAAGTTAAGAAGTGAGGATGATGAGCAAGAGGATAACAAGATGATTTTTAGAACACAATTTCTTACCTTATTTAATCATGTTTTCGGTCAAGAGAGGGAATGGAGATGATTTTTTTTTTTTTTTTGTTCAAGTGTTAGAGAGGAAGGATGTTGGAAGAGTTTTTGAGTGATAGGATGAAAAATAAATTTATTCCTCCCCTCACACATGATGGCCGAAAATATGGTAAGTAGGAGGATGAGGTTGTTTGTCTTTTTTTTTTTTTATAATTGTTAAAGTAAATGGGAGACAATGAGTTGTTGTAGGGAATGAAAATTTTTGGATTGATTCTCCCTGGTCCTTAATGGCCGAAAGTTAGTCTTGTAGGAGGACTTTATTAATTATTTTTTTTTTAATAAATTGTATCTTTGTTTTCTTAATAGTTGTTGAAAAAGAAAAAGTGAACCTCCCCTAATTTGATCCCTATGGCCGAACACATGGGGTGTTGGGTGACTTTTTTTTTTTATAATTATATAGTTGGATCAATAGGAAGCTTTTATAAATAAAAAAAAAAAAACAAATTGACTCCTCCCTATAAGTGTTGGCCGAAAATGATGGGAGGTAGATGATTGAATTTTTGTTTTGTTAATTGGTGTAGTGGGATTAGTAGGATAATTTAAAAATATAGTAGGTTAAATAAAAAACTTCCCCACTTTACTCATAAGACCGATTTTGGAGGGGATTATGTCAAAGTTTTAATTTTTTTTTTTAAATAAAAATCTAGTTGGGAGATAAAATAATAATATAAGAAAAAAATGAGTTATTTTCCCCATTTTAAGTGATAAAGTCGAAAATTAGGAAAAAAAAAAGAGAAAAATATTTGTTTTCTTTTCTTTTATAAAATTGAGAAGAAAAATAAAATGTATAAGTATTCATAAATAATATTTAGAAATTTAAAATAAAGATGTGAAATAAGAAATGTGTAATCGAAAAATAAATTGGAAATTGGTTGGAATGAATTATAGAATAAGATGAAATATTTGGATAAGGATCGAAATGTCCAATAACTTAAAGTCATCTATAGTCGATCACGAATTAATATTTGAGGAAGAATATACCGGTATGCTCGAAATAGGGAAATAATAATCGTCATTGGAGGAAATAAATAATTGAGTATCATATCTCATCTATAATAGATATTGTGACACTTAGCCAAGATATTGTCACTATACATCATCGTATAATATATTGAAAAATCGGGGCCTCACAATATATCATTCAAACTCGCAGCTAATTTATGTCAAATCCTACTACTACACACTTAGCTGCTGCACATAGAGTTTTAAGATACATCAAATCAACTCTAGGAAATGGCATTTTCTACTCAGCAAACTCCTCCTTACAGCTTAAAGGATTTTGTGATGCAGATTGGGCATGTTGCAAAGAAACAATGAGAAGTATAAGTAGTTTTGCAGTATTTCTAGGGGACTCCTTAATATCATGGAAAGCTAAGAAACAACCAACCATTAGTAGAAGCTCCACTGAAGTAGAGTCCAGGGCAATTGCTTTAATTTCTTGTGAAGTGCAATGGCTGGTTTACCTACTAAATGACATGAAGATTCCTCATTCTCAACCACCAGCAATCTACACAGATAGTAAATCTGCTTATCACATTGCTCAGAACCCTTGTCATCACGAACGTACCAAACATATACAATTGGACTGTCACTTTCTAAGGGAAAAGATCCAACAAAGACTTATCAAGTTGATTCACATAGCTGTCATCCATCAAACTGCAAACTTACTCACTAAACCTTTATCTCCTCATTTATTCCAACATTTCATAAACAAGTTGAACATAATGGATATACATGCTCCACTTGCGGGGGGAGGGGTGTTGTAAAGATCCAGCAAAAGATTAAAGATATTATCTATATAATTGTTAGAAGTTAGTTTCTTAATTAGTTAAGTTAGTTAGTGTACAGTTAAGTTAGTTTCATTCTTCTCTATATGTTAACCAATGTAATAGTACTTTTACTTTCACTTTGATGATAAAAAAGATTGTTCTTCTTCTTCTTCTCTTTTCAGTACGGTTGTGTTCATTAATAAAGGGCCTTTTTTCTTCTTTGTTTTAGGAGGTGTTTAATCAAAAAGAGGAAAAGTGGGTATAAAGAATTGAGTAAAGTCAAATTATATTATTCAAATTTATTTGTTTTTGATGTGATTCAAAACTTGTCTTTGAACTTATTTTACTTATTATTCAAATGGTGTTGAAACAAATTTAAATTGAGCTAACACGAATTGAGCTTCATAATTGATTTTCTGCATGTATTGCACTGTTTTTCTACTAATCGAGACGAATGTTGAGTTCTATCGAATAAAAAGTGTGTATAAACTTGATTTATTATATTAAAGAACCAAACCAAACTGAAATAAATTTTTAATGATTTATCTCGAATCAGATATATACTAAATTTAATATAATTTGTTTTAATAATGGATGAACTCACACTCACTAACAAGTTTGTACAACATGCTGGACTAAGTGGTGCAAAAAAGAATATTCGAAGTTAAAGCCTTTGTCTCTAATAACACACCCTTCACTGGGCATCCCATGAAGGACAAACTTGTTTTCAGCTTTAGTAGTTGGGACATTTGGGTTGGGACATATTTCTAGGGAAAAATGCAAAAATAGTCCTGTAACTTTACCTAGTAAGCATTTTTTGTCATGTTTGATTTGCATTTTGCGAATTTAGTCCTATAACTTTTAATTTGTCGCAATTTTAGTGTTATTGTCACCGAAGCTCCAAAATCCAGCAACAAAACCACACGTGAAAGGCACATGGCCTGTTTTATGGCTGAGTTGGACTTCCTAATCCATATGGACCCATTTCTTTATATAATCGAGCAAAATTGGTCATGTAACTTATTTTGTTAGTAAGAAAGGGAAAAATGCAAAAACGGTAATGTAACATTTTTTGGCTAGTAAATAAAATGTAAGAAAAAGGAGAATGCCAAAAAAAGAAAAAAATATATCAATATTAAAATATTTTACTAATAATTTTTATTAATAAAAAAAATTATATATAAAAATACAATAGTTTTATAAAACATGTTAAACGTTATTTTAAAATAAAAATATATATTATAATATAATGAAAAAATAAAACACAGTTTACATTTATAATTTATTTTTGGACTATATACATTACTTTATTTTTTATATATGTTACATACAAAAAAATATAAAAATATTAGAGAATGTCTTATATAACAATAATAATGAAAGAATAAAAATTAATTAACATTATATTTTTTTAAATATTAGTTATTAAAAGTACTTATATTTTATTAACGTATATAATAATAATAATAATTAAAAACATGATACTTAAAATGAAAAATGCACACGGAAAAATTAAATTCTAAAATATTTAATTTGAAATGATATTTAAGAAAAACTTCATTTTAGGTAGGGGAGGAGAGGGGAGGTATTGGGAAAAAGTATTTGAGTGGAATTATGTTTTATATTTATTTTTTTAGTTATTATGTGTATTAAATTTAAATATTTGTTTAGAGTTTTTCATTTAAAAACTTTGACTTTTAGCTAAAATATTTAGGTGTAAATATTTATTTTATTATAGGATCTGTCATATATGTGTGTGTGTATTTTTTAATATTATTAAGATAATTAAAAATTATGACACATTTTAATATTAATTAAGATACTTAAAAATTATGAATGTAAACTATTTTTTATTTTGTCATTATATTAGAACTAGTATGTCACCCGTGCGATGCAGAGAGTGTAATATAATAGAATATTATATATAGTTTTAATATTAAAAATTTATATATTATAAGAATTATAATGGGGCAGACATGGCGGGTATCTCAAGACTTACACCGTTAGACGCCTTGGGGCCGAAGAGACGGGAGTGATCGCCGGTGCAAGAAGGCACGGACAATGAGCGACTTCTGGCAGGCTTCTAGGCGGAGGGGGACATGAATGAACCGCTCCCACACCCGAAGAAGAGGATTTTGAGACTGTGTAGGTATGAGACTATACAATTGAGGAGAGCTTAAAAAATTTGATAGGTACTACTCATACCAACAAGATGCATCTTCTTTTCTGGTGTTCATCATGTAAACACTCTGAAGTTAAGCGTGCTTGACCCAAAGCAATTGTGGGATTAGTGACCCCCTGGGAAGCTACTCTCAGGGTGCGCGTGAGTGAGGACAAAGCGTGCTGGAAAGACTCGTGTTAGTTTGTGGGATAGTCGTCGATCTTGAAAGGCGGGCGTTACGCCACCCGCCCGCCCTTTGAACATGAAAAGGATTTATTAAATAATAATTATTACAATAATTTAATACGTTCTTACAAAATATCATGTTAAATATCCAACTATGTATTAAAAATTTTGGGAAAATGAGAAAACACAAATTGACTTTATAATATCGTGAAATGAGAATAAAAAAAAATCAATTATATATTTGACGCAAGTTTATACATCTATTAAAAACACTTGTTGAGTTATCTAAAACTTTAAAATTATATGGTCACTATAATTTTCTACAACTAAACTAAAATAGATAAATTGAAACATAGTTAAAACTTATACCAACAAATTATTATATATGTTATTTTAATAAATAAAATCAGACTGTAATATATCAATACCAATATCATTCTACTTAAATCACGATTATTTAAAAAAATGATCTAAAAAAACGAATGAAAATTAATTTTCTATTATTTGAGATTAACAAATAAATATACCCAAATAATAGAACAAATAAATGAAATTATTTATGTGATTAGTATTTATTTATTTTATGTCCAAAAAAGTATGTATACATTCATTTCTACAAAATCCATACATATATATATATATATATATATGTGTGTGTGTGTGTGTATTTTATTTCTAAGATCACTATATACTGCAAATTAGATTTGAATATATATAAATCTTCTTTATTAATATTTAAATTTGAATATATTTTGTCCTGATTTTGTGTTTTATATTATATTTATTCACCTTTTTAAGTTGAATTTGAAAATTTTATTTTATCCTTAAGATTTGTATTGTACTGTTCGGATGGTGTAGTGTACCTATTTGAATCTTTTTTATTTGATCATTATCATATATTTAGTTATACTTATCGAGCAAGAATTATGATTATTCATAAGAAATTAACAAATAAATAATGATTTTTGTGGAAAAAATATGAAGTTGGTAACATTTGAATTCATATTCACATTATGCCTAAAACCCTACCAATTATAAACCTGTTAAAATCTACGAAAATTTAATTTACTCAAAATAATAATTTTTAATTGTTTAAATTAAGAAAGTAAACATGCTACATATTTGTTTAACTTAATCAACATATTTTACACAAATTATGTTAAGGTAAAAAACAAATTTTCTATTATAGTAACATTCAGACTTATTTTAATACTTTTTAGATTTTATCAGATGATTTTAAGACTTACCAAGACTTATTTCATAATTTTAATTATTTATATAATTTATGAATTCTCAGATAATTTTAGCTTTACTAAATAATTTAGATTTTATATGCTTGTTTTTTAATTTATTTAATTTAGTTTGTATTTTAAGTTTTTAATTTTTATTTAGTTAGTCTTATCAAATATATGTACATTTATTTTACAGTATTTTATCAATAAATAATGTGAAATATGAAATATTATTTTTTTAAATTAAGAAAATATAAAAGTAGTTATCAGAATAATTTTACCTTAATAATTAGAAATTACCCATAAAAATTCGCTTTACTGAAAATAAGAAATTATAATTTTGAAAATTTAGAAAGTATATTCCAGTTGCCAAAGAATATTACCTTAATTATTAAACTTATCCAAAATCTAGTTTTTTTTTATTGCAAGTGTTGACATAATTAAATTACTATTTTTATTATTCAATATTTTTATAATAATAATTTGGCATTTTCCAGATTTAGAAAGATGAAATGGGCGGGATGATTTTCTTATTACTATTTATAAGTGGCTCTCTCTTTATATATATATATATATAGAGAGAGAGAGAGAGAGAGAGATAGATAGATATATATATTTTTAACATGTTTTAATAACTTTTTTTATTTTTTGTGATTTATATATATATAAATATTTATTTGTAATGATTAAAAAAATTATTAGTAAAAACAATTAATATTATATATATATATATATTCTATAAGTTATTAATATATTTATAGTTATATCATTTTAAAAATTTAATTTTTTATATATTAATAAATTTTTCTTTTCTTTTATTTTTTTACCTATTCATTTTTCTTACATTTTTTTACTAGCTAAATAAAGTTACACGATGACTTTTGCATTTTCCCCTTTCTTACCAACCAAATAAGTTGCAAGACCAAATTTGCTCGATTATATGAAGAAACGGGTCCATGTGGATTAGAAAGGTCCAACTTAACCATAAAACGGGCTTTGTGCCCTTCACATGCAGTTTTATTGTCGGATTTTGAAGCTCCGGTGATAATACAACTAAAATTGCGACAAATTAAAAGTTATAGGACTAAATTTGTAAAATGCAAATTGGACAGAACCAAAATTGCTTACTAGGTAAAGTTACATGACCATTTTTGCATTTTCCATATTTTTTTTATCTCAATCCAATTTGATCTAATTTAGGTAGAATAAGCTGCACGTTTTAGTTATTATTTTTTTAGTAGTTTTGGTTTACGATTTATCAAACCCAATTTTCAATTTTTTATTTTTTATTTTTCTGGTTTAGGAACACGCCTATGGCGTGAACCATTCCCGTTATGAATAATTGAATAACATACGTCACCAAGCCCATGAAATTCAAAGTTTCAAACTTGGGTCTGTGATAGTTTGACAGTAAACCCAATATGTAGCATGTGATAAACTAATTTTGTGTTGCATTTTATCCGACGAACCTTCTAGAAAGTCCATCAACCTAACCGAATGATCCAGTAAAAGTCCATCCGTCTTTCATGTAAATGTATTAATTTTTAATTTATTGTAC
Source organism: Rehmannia glutinosa (assembly GCA_016081115.2). Classification (NCBI taxonomy): domain Eukaryota; kingdom Viridiplantae; phylum Streptophyta; class Magnoliopsida; order Lamiales; family Orobanchaceae; genus Rehmannia; species Rehmannia glutinosa. The sequence goes on along the minus strand of CM071930.1, from coordinate 17,161,880 downwards.
GTAGTTCTCATATACATGTATTAAGTTTTAATTTATTGCACGATCAGCTTTACAAATATTTATGTCTCCAATTTACACGTACAAACAACTTTCGAAAATAATTTTGCATCCGAATTAACTACTACAACATTGAAAAAAGAAGTATGCACCAATTTTCACATTTATTAAGAATTTAAACATGACTAAAACTAAATGTACGAAGGAGTTGTGCCTTATGCGATATTATGAAAAACTAGTTTTCAAAAATCGAACACAATGCATAATTTTGATTGTATTTTTTTCCCATGATTCTCATGTATGATATTTTTTTTCTTTTTACTTCATCAAGAAAAAATATTAAATAATATTTATCATGTATTGTCTGATGTTATTTTAAAATTATTACAATGTAGGATATATAACTCATAGAACTATTAAGAAAATGCACATTTTACAGCTTAAAAAGGAGGTCTCACAGATATACTCATATACACTTCGTGGATCGCACGAATTAAAGACTAGTTGATCATTAAAGAGATGACAAATCAGGCGTAACAATATATTGAGCCTCTTCTTTTTTTTCCTTTCTTTTTGGCCTTTTCCGCTAATTTTTAAAAAAAAAAAATTCAAAAACCTTTAAACGTAATATTATTTTGCGCTTCATATCAAGTCAACGGAAAAAAAAAGAGGAAAAAAGGCACAAGTTGAATTTGAGATATTTAGAAGGCTCAATCTACTCTTGCGTCTACATTTAAATTCACAAGATGATTAAAAACACCACCTTTTTTCAATTTGATTTCAAATTTGCAATATTCTATCAAAAAGCCCCATATATTAATTAAGTCATATTTAAAATACAAAAATTATAGGGGAAATTACATAGAACACGCTGATTTTTGTACCATTACCATACAATACGCTTCAATTACTCTTGTGCCTATTTTTTTTTTTACTTTTGTACCTTTTTTTTACGCTCCTTGCTATTTTTTGATTATTTTTATTTTTTTTCGTTTTTTTTGTTCCTGCATTGTTTTATATGTTATATAAGTTGTTTCGAGTTTGTTTAAATTTGTTTCTTTATTGTTTTTATGTTATTTCTTTGTTGTTTCGATGTTTCAAAACAACTTTAACCTATTTTTTATGCTATTTTTTATTCATATATTATTTTGTACATTGTTTCTATTGTTTTGGTGTTGTTCTATAATATTTTTAATGTTGTTATAATAATTTTTTTTGTTGTTTTCATGTAGTATTCAATGTGTAAATACAATTTTTACCTATTTTTAAGCTCTTTTTATTCATGTTGTGTTTTAAATATTTTTTACGTTGTTTCTGGGTTATTTCCATTAGGTCTGTGCACGGGACTTGGAGATCACTGGAACCGAACCGATACCCGAACAAAAAAATATCCGAACCGAAAATATCCGTTGACTTTTTGACTTTATCCGAACCGAACAGTCCCGAAAAATTTTCTGGTACGGTTCTAGAGATTTTTAAAATATCCGTACCGAGAATCGTAAATCAACCGCACTTCGCATCAAACCGAAGATCCAAAGAAGATAGAACCGATTTTTAAGAATTTTTAATACATACATATATATTAGTTTTATCTTATTTATATTTTAATATTGTGACACCCCACATTTAATTAACCTAGAAAATTATCTGATATGATTAATTAATTATTATATTAAGTTTCTAAGAATTTATATCATTTAACTAGTTTTTTGCATGTGCAATGCACGGGGCGTGTTCCATCAAGGCACGTAAATTGCATGCATATAAGAGTTACACTATTAATGAATATAAAAACGTAAAATACAACTTCTAACAAATCGAGTTAACTACATTTCAAAATTATGATGTTTCTTGATGGAGTGATGGGGTGATGTTTCAGGGATGGAGTTATGTAAAAGAATATGTGCTATTTGTTTTTTTGAGAATAAGTATATGTATTATTAGAACATATATTTTTGATATAATTCAAGTTGAGATTGTATTATTTATTATGAATTTATAATTTGAGATTGTGTTGCTCTTTATGGTTGTAGTATTTATTTTGAGATTGTACTAAAAAAAGGAATTGACTATAATTATTTGGTGATTTTTACATTCATTTTTTATTTTTTCTTATTTTGTGTGTTTTACTTTTAATTAATCTCCGTTTCACCGTCCCGAACCGTACTGTCCCGTTAGAATCGAATCCCGCATCAACCGCATCAATTTTCGTGCGATTCGGTAAGACGGGATATTTTCTCTATGGTTTGGCTTCGAGATTGATTTTTAAAATCTCCAAACTTCGGGGGTGATTACGCCTTCGAGATTTATGAATCTCTCCGAACCGTCCCGTACCGTGCACACCCCTAGTTTTTCCATACCCTCTTTAATGTTGTTCTGATATTTCTTCGTTGTTTCAATGAAGTTTTCGATGTTTAAATACAATTTTTTACTTATTTTTATTAAAAGAAACATGTTAGAAACAATGTTGAAACACATCGTAAAATTTTCTGGGAATTTTTGCTGGAGCGTATTGTTGGGTAAAAAAGAGCGGGGGAGCGTAAATTTGGTAAAATTGCACTAAGGGAAGTGTAAAGACGATATCGACTTAAAGGTGGGTATTTACATTAATGTCCAAAATTATATATTATGGGACCGGTCCAGGTTGGTTCAATAGGATCCACTACCGCCCCTGAAACTCATCTGGGTTTAAAATAGGCCCATTACTATTTTCAATTCAAGATACAAGTCCAGCCAAACACTTCGCTATAGTCCATAATTCTCTTCTCTTCTCTTTAAACAGGGACAAGCATATTTTGTACAACTCTCTCAAGGTACAATTTCTGTCTTCTTCATATTTTCTTACTGTTTAATGAAAAATCTGCAGAATCAGAATTCATCAGTTATAGAAACCCTTATTCCCTCAAAAACCCCTTTTAAGTTTTCATGAACAGGAACTGAAAATTACTTGGAATTTAGGCAAAAAAAAATATTTCCCTAGTCCGAAAAAAATCCGAATGTAACTTAGGGTTTCTTTTGCTTTGGGGGGGTGGTGGTGGCGGGTGGGGAGTGGGGGAGGTACCCTTCATTTTTTTATACATATATTTTACAGAACCAAAAATTCTGGAATTTTGTTTGTAGAAGTTCAGCTTGTTTAGCTTCTCATATCTATTTGTAAAAGTAGTTTTAGTTTCAAATAAAAGTTATTGTTATTGTTAAGCTTGAATAATGAGAAAATTTTGTGTGTGATAGATGAGTCAATTGCAAGAAATATTCTTTTCTGGTACATTCTTAGTTATTTTAGGTTTATAATTTTCTGCTGCAAAAAGAGGGCATAAAAAATATATGTTTTTGGAGTAAGGGATATGCTATGTTCTTAATGGTTAAAATCCATTTAGTGTCATTGTAGTTGAACATTATATGAGTTATACTCTTTCATGTATTCGTGCATAGTTTTCATATTTCAGTTTAACTATAGTCTTGTTTACATTCAGAGTGCCTTTTCCTCCTTTATGTAGCTGAAATAAAATACATAGGTATAAAGGAAATGAAGTATAAATGATCAGATGATATACTTCGTCATAAGATTATATTATCTTTGGATAGTTCTATTAGAATATATTTATAGATTGTGAATTTAGTTTATCGGAAACAAGAGTTCGCATTCTATTACCAAATGTCAGTCATTCTTGTTTTACAATCGCACACTCAGTAGTTCACGAGCAAGATAATTCAGGATAGGGGCACCATTCTTCCGAGTAATAATAGATGCTTTGTAAGTTATGCTTTTCATTTAGCATCGGAGTTTCGGTTTGGTTTGAGAGTTCATTCTAACCATGAAGCATTTTACATGTTTTTGGTTGCTATTAACCATTCTTAGTATTCTAAATCCTACAGCAAGAGGTTGAAATAAATGTAAACATAAAGTTTAATCGGCTAACTTGTTAAATGTTAGCATAGTTGTCAAAAGTGCGTCTAGGCGAGTGGCGATGGTTCCTCGCCTCGGCAACCTCTGGGCGACGAAAGTGATCAGGTGACCGCTGGGGTCGCTAGGCCCCTCTTCTCCGGAGAGGCGAAAGGCGAGGAAAAGTGACGCCTTTTCGTGCCCAGGCGTTTTAAGTCTTTTTTAGTTTTTTATTTTATTTTTAAAAAGGTTTTAAGTAAAAAAAAAAAAAATAAAAACCTTAGGGCACCGCAAAAGCAAACACCAGTCTTTCTTTCAGCAAAGAAATCTGTGATTCCTTTCCCCCACCGCCGGCCGCCGCGAAACACCCAAAAGTGCGAGTCACCACCGTGACCCACCGCGTTTCCTTCCGAGTTACGAAGACGCGAATTGCTTCTGTATTGCTTTCGTTCTTCTTTTTTAATTTCTTGTTTGTAGTTGGGGTTTTATTTGGTTTTGTGTCCGATGAATGCCGTCCAGTTGGGTTTTTCAATTTTGACTATTATTTGGTTTCATTTTTTACTATTATTCTCAATTTTGACTATTATTTACTTTCATTTGACTATTATTTGGATTAGTGTAGTTAGAGGCGCTCGCCTTTACGCCTAGGCGTCCTGGGCGAGGCGCCAAACACCCTCAGCGCCTTGGGTGCGCAGCCGCCGAGCAAGGCGGAGAAAAAGCGCCAAAGGCGCAAGTCGCTCGCCTTTGGCGCCTACTCATATTCAGCTGGGATATCTTTTTTTGCCTTCTCATAATCTCATTTTTGGGTTTTGTTCCCTTTTTTTTTTTTTTGGTTAAAGAGCCAAAAGCATTTTAAAGCCCAATCCAATTATTACACAAAAATTAGGGCAAAATCAGCTTTTCCTCCAGCCCAGCGGGAGAATCAGAGAACACACGCGATTCTTTCTGGAGAGTTTTTGAGTTTTTTGTTCCATTTGCTGTGGAATTTGAAGGTAAGTTTTCTTCGATCTCGTCCTCTTTCTTTTCTTCTTTCTTCCTTCTTTTTTTCTTCCTTTTTTTTTCTGGCAATTTCTGCTCCTTTTTCCTTTTTTTTTTTTGGCGATTCATGCTCTTTCCTAGAAGACTCTGCCTTCTTCCTTTTCTTTATGGCTAACGCCTAACAGCAAAGTGGCAAACCAACCTTTTTTATTTATTGTGCAGACTGTAATATTGTAATATGGAGAGTAGAAGTGCAAGTGCAGCTGGAAAATTCTTTTGATGCTTTTGTTGTTTGGCTAATGAATTGTTATGTTTATGTCATTGTTGGTGCATATGGTTTAATTTTGTATTGAATGATTATGTTTTTGATCATTTGAAAATATTATAGTGTCATAGATAATATTTCCAAAATTTTGCGCCTTGCTCGAGTCAGGCGAGCGCTTTTTTGGCGCCTGCGCGCCAAGCTATATAGGACCTTGTCGCCTCGAGTGCGCCTTAACACTTTGACTACCTTGATTTGGATGCTAACTATTTCAATTTTCAATTCTGTCTATTATTTGCCTATTTGGATGTTGCTCAGATGTGTGTAAATTTATTGGTATAAATATGTAACATGTTTTTTAGTTGTTGTCGCTTTGCGTGGCAAAGCCATCACCTTTCGTCGCCTAGGCCGTCGGGCAGTAGGCCATGGCTTGTCGCCTATCGTTTTAACAACTATACTTGTTAGCCCGTGCATGAATTTTTTATGAACACAAAAAGAAAGTACGAACTGCCTATATGTGAATATCATTTTTGAAATACTAATAATATCGGTTAATGTATTTTTCATGTGTCTACTGATCTTATTTTTAGTATATTTATCTTATTAGTCCTAAAATATAGGCACTAGAGTTTGTTGTGAAGATAATTAGAATAAGATTTGGTGATGGAGAAAATGAGAAACGAAAAATATATGAAAGGCTGGAATCATTTGAGCCGGATCGAAGGGAAAAGTGGAACGATCTCAATAAATTAAAATTTGGAACTAGAATTAATTTTAGATCACCTCGTGCAATCCTACTTCATTAGTTACCTAAAATAACTTCCTGAAATTTTGTGGCTGTGCAGATTGTTAATTTATGATACAAAAATGAAAAGACAGAGTTCAACTAAGAAGCAGCCTAAACATTCACATGAGGGCCCTGCTCTAGAACAGGAAAAGCCTTCTCTCAAGCCCAAAAAGATGGGTAGTGAGATTGATGAAATTTTTGCTGGAAAGAAGAGAAAAAGACCTGAAAACGATAAGAAAGCCAATACCGGGAAGCCAGTGAGAGTATCAGCTTCAAATGGGAAATCACACGATGGGTTGAGGATAGAAAAGAGTGGTAAGAGCAAATCATTGAAAGAGAATGGGCTTGCCGGTCCCACTTCTCGACCGAGGAAAAAAACTTCAGATGGACTAACTATTTACTCAGAAGAAGAGTTGGGCATTGGGAAAGCAGAGGCTGGAGGTACCCGTTTATGCCCATTTGATTGTGATTGTTGTTTTTGATACAATTAGTGGTAAATTTTGTTAGATGTTAGTTGCTATCGTTTTGGATGATATTTTGAGCCTACAATGCAAGAGCTTGTTTTGTTGATGTTATAGAATTGAGTTTTCTTCTACATACTGAAGCAACATGTAACACTTGAAGCTTTTTATTAATGGATATGGAATTGCATTAACATGATACTAAAGTTGTTTGATACTCTTCGTTTTCGAATTGCTCCGCCATAGCATGAAACTAAGGGAGTGTTCGTAAAAACTTCTACTTTTTAGAAGAAAGTGATTTATTATAGTAGATGTAAAAGTGGTTTAGAATCAGAAGTTGGTAATCTCTGCAAACAGAATTAGAAGTTGCGAGTGTTTGGTGAAAAAGTTGTAAAAGTGCTTATTTGTTTGTAAAAATCAAACAAGAAGCAGAATCACAAATCTAAACATTCGTCTCCATGCACTTTTAGATTTTGATTAAATGAAGTGGAATCAGATGCAACATTTGCAATCACTAAAACGTGATTATTGTCAGCCAAAATGTGAGAAACTCTTTTTTAGTGATTGCAAACACTCCCTAAAATGACTGATGTTCATCGGTTGGACAGTTAATTTTACGACTAAGTTTATCTGGAGCTGGATGCAAAGTCCAAGTGGGGTTATACAGAGGAATTTCCGTGTTTTAGTTGCATGTTCTTGCTTTTCTCCTGTGTCGAAAGCTTTAAACTGTGCTTGATCTTAATAATGGTGCTGATTCGTAACAATGGTTTATACATCGTGCTTGATCTATGTTAAATTTTTTTTGTTTATTGATCTCCAATTGAAGTGTCGAGAAGTTTGTTGCAATGCTTGCTTTCTGCTATGACCTTTTAATCTTCATTCCAGCTGTTACCTCTAGACTATTCTTGTGTTTAAATTCAGTATTCTAATAAGTTCAAATCTCTGTAATTGCAACAAGAATGGATAATTGAGTTGAAATTGTGTTCTATTTTGAGAAAGATGGCATGAGTTTCTGGTAGTTGCTGTCAAAATTGTTTCGTCGTACTTTATTCTTGCAGGTAGGGAAGAATTTCACGCGATACATTGTGAAATTTTCAAAATTTGTATCTACATCAGTATGAGTTAATATGTTAGTTTTCCATTTGAAGGTCTTTTTTTTTGGCTTTAGAATGATAGGTGTGATGCCTTAAGATGTGAAGGAAGAAAATGTTATATATGAATAGTTGTAGCCTGTAGGAACAACATAAAAGAAGGGAATAATTACAAAAACACCCCTGAGGTTTGGGTTAATTACAAGAAAACCCAGGCATGTTTCAAAATTACAAAAAATCCCTTCAAGTTTGGTTTTGTCTTAATTTTAAGGGGGCAACTGTAATATTTTTGTAAATATCAGGATTTTCTTTAAATGTTTTCAAAAATCACGAGAAAAAATGTAAGACAAAATCAAACCTTAAGGTTTTTTTTGTAATTAGCCCATACCTTAGGGGTGTTTTTGTAATTATTCCTAAAAGGAAACAAATATTTCCCATAAGAGATCAATCCGTTTACTTGACTAAAGATGAATAACTGTTTGATGTTTGGCTGTTATAATTGGTTCTTGCTGCTGATATCAGAATGCTTGGCTTATGTTCAATATACTGTACCATAAAGATGCTGATTGTATTTTGCCATAAAGACATTGTATTATAATGTTCAATTTGGAAAACTTATGTAGTCTATGCAGATGTTATTTTTAAGTCCTAAAGTGTTATTATGAGAGTGATTGCAAACACACACAAAAGGTGATTCTTAGCTTTTCGATAGAAAAAAACACTTTTTAGTATTTGCAAATACCCATTTTGCTTTTGTCTCTGTTTTATTTATTAAAATCTAAAAACTTGTGGTGGGGTGCTTCTGATTTTGGAAAAGTGTTTTCGGTATTTTTGTATATAAGAATAAGTTTTTTCTGGCATTCTTCTTTTCAAATTTTTATCATAATCCAAAATTGTCATTTCTCTTCCTAAATACCGACATCATTTCTTTCCATCCGAAAGATAATTTGAAAGTGTTTTTTTGATCTCAAACACTCCAACTTTTGATCTCATCTACTTTTGCTTTTTCTATAATAAATCACTTCTTAAAAAACTAGAAGTGTTTGCAAACACTCCCTAAATCGCTTGCGCTTTGTTCATACTCCTATTAGCAACGATATTAGATTGTTTTAATGCTAGGCTTTTTTGGTTTCACCTTTTGAAATGCAAATCAAATTTTGAAATTATAAATTATATGTGGTTCACTTTCATACTCTAATTTGAATAAAGACTCTGATCCCAGTTCATTTAATCAAAATAAATTTCCTAATACTTATACACCAACCCACTACTTGGATCAATGTTCACATAATAATTATTGAATTTTATATGGTTTTTTACATCCTTCACAATTCAATAATACTGATACCGTAACTTCAAATCTGTCCCATTTGGAAGCTAAAACAACACACGATTCAAATTTGATATATTTAAAAAATAACACAATCAACTTTTAAATGTAAGTCATTCAACAATATCTCATATAAACATGAATAAATTCTTTAAAATCCCCTCATAAATATAATGAAAAGGAAAAGAAATTTACCATTCATTGTTCCTTAAATCTGAAAGATTAATGGAAAATATACAACATAATTGAGAGAATAAATGTTCTTACACTTAAGATAGCAAACCAACAATAAGCAAGGAAAGACTACAACTAGCAAAATGGGGAGGAGGGAGACTAAATACACCTAGGGTTATAAGGAATATAAAAAGACTAAATTACCTCAACAATACAAAGAAATAACAATAATATAAATCACTAATTAACTCTAACATAATCAATGTTGTACTCTTTTCATTACCACAAAAAACACAATTTCTTGATCACATTTTATAATCAATAACAAGTAATTTAAGTTTTTAGTATCTTAAAGTTCGAGTTTAATGGCATTAAATATTGGTCTCATTATTTCGAGTGAACGCGTCTATGTTTGGAATAAAAGTTGTTGTTTTATTCATGGGAAAAAAGGAAAATATTTTTATTTTTTTTGAAATAAGGATTGTATTTATTCATGGAAGAAATTAGAATGAACCGCGTCTCTCTTTTTCATTTTTTTTTAAATTTTAAAAAGAAAGATTTACTAATGGGTTCAAAGTTCAAACACACATACACCATCAAAATCCCCGAGATACGCAGTTACAATGAGTGAAGAATTCGTGGGAAGCATCGAGAGGGTGTTTGGCGAGCTTATAAGCTTTTCAAAACATCTTATAAGATGTTTGAGAGCTTATAAGCTCTTTAAATTTGTTTGGTAAATATTTTTAAAAAAAATCTTATAAACTCCCAAAATAAGATGTTAGGAGCTTATAAGCTGCTTTAAAAAAAGTAGGGGAACCCCAACTTTTTTTTCAAAATAAGATCTTATTTCAACAATCTCCTTTAATTTTGGCTATTTTAATTACAAAATTGCCATTACTGACATCTTAAAAGATCTAGAATCTTATTTTATCCAAACACTTCAACAACTTATTTTTAAAATAAGATTTAACATCTTATAAGCTCTAAAAATATCTTATAAGATGTAGGGACTTATAAGATGTTTTAATTAAGCTTACCCAAACACCCTCTGAATAAGATCCGTATGGAGACCGAACATACTTGTTATCTTTACCTGAGAGGACCTGATTGTACATAACCCCACCAGAATACTGGCCAGCCCGTGCACATCATGTGGTTTAGCTTGGTGGCAGAGATGAGGAACTGAAATTGTTGTCCTTAGGCATATTCAAACGTAAGCCTGAAAGCTGAGTTATAAAAAAAAAAACACTAAAAAAACAGTTTGAAGAAATCAGGTTTATTGGGCTAATGGGCTTTATCAGAAAGCCTTCCCAAGCCCATAAACACGGCCTGACAAAGCTCTAAAATTCAAACACACATTTCCTATTAAAATATTTTTTCAGAGAATCCAATACGTGCAGAGCCTCCGCCGGCAGGGCCATTTTTATTGTGGTGGTCCACAATTTACATAATCCACTCCTTCCCCCGGGAAAGATCAATCAAACCCCCTCCATGGTTCAGATCGACGCTTCCATTAATCTGAAACCTTCAATTCTCAATTGTTTGTTAGATTCTCCTACATTTTTTGCTGTATTTATCTAAAAATTCCGATATGAGGGATGATGAAGCTCTACCCGTATCCACGCCCACATCTTCATCCGTCGTATCGTCATCCTCCTCCTCCTCCGGGATTCCTAGGAGAGACAGTTCGTCTGATTCCTCCAGCATTTTCGGACGCGGTCGCTACAAATTTTGGGCTCTCGCCGCCATATTGTTGCTGGCATTCTGGTCGATGCTCACCGGCACAGTCACCCTCCGGTGGTCCGCCGGAGATCTAAAAGACCGATTCAACGATGATTACAGCTCCCACGCTTCCGAAGATCTCGACGTCCTCGTAATTTTCTTTGCCCTTTTAAATTTTTTCATATATGATTCACGTTATTGTATGTTGTGATGTGAGGGTTTTGAATTCTGAACGCGTTTTGTATTGTTTTGACTAGGATTTGGAGGAGAGGGAGAAATTGGTGAAGCATATGTGGGATGTGTATACCCACAGCCATCGGGTGAGATTGGAAGGTTTTTGGCAGGAGGCTTTTGTTGCGGCCTACGAGGATTTGACGAGCGAGGTCACTGAAGTTAGGGAGGCTGCCATTTCGGAGATCGCCAGGATGTCTGCTCGCTACCTCAAGCTTGAGCCCCCTCCTCTACATTCTTCCTTTTCGTTGGTCAGTTCATTGCTATAGATTTTTTTTTTTTTTTGTAATTGATCTCTGGTGTTTAATGGGTTTCACTGATATAAATTGAGGACTTAGCTAGCTTGGGGCTATGAAATAGTTTATAAGGAAATTTAGGGAGTGTGATATTATTGAAAATGATTGTTGGTGGTGACGAACTATAAATAAAATTTAGTTAGCTAGAGAAAGATATCAAGGACGACATGTGTGTTATAGGAAATGGATGAGGTTAGGGGCTAGATTGTGTAGTCTCGAAAGGAAACTGATTGTCTTCTTCAATCATCTATCTTAAGCTTCTTAGCAAACATTGAGTTGTTGATGGCGTGATGCAACAACTTTGAGTTGTTACCTATTCCATTTAATATATAATATATGGTTGATTAAGAAAATATTCTGAGTTTGTGAATGTTTTTACCCAAATTGATCTCCTGCTTGTTACAATTGTGGCCACTATATAGTGAGGGATGCAAGTAGCTGCGTGATTTTGACTTTGGCTTAACGGCTTTTTGATAGTAAACCAATAAACCTAGTCCGTATGTATTTAGTTACGTTCTTTATCCATGGCTTGAGATTCCTGAACTTTGATTACTAATAGCCTTGACCTCATACCTTCAGCTGCCTGATTATAGTACTTAAATTGTGTTGTTAGTAAGTTTTATTATCCATGAGATGAATGCTCCCATTATAAACTACAGAGCAGTGAGTGGCAACTGGCAACGATATATTTGTATGTTGTATATCAAAGGATGGTCTTATAGATCAGTTGCTTTCAGTTTCATTTTGTTTGAATTGGTTGAGTCTTTGTTAGATTTTTTTTTCTTTCCTGCGTAGACATTTGCATATTTGCTCTTTTCGGGGATGCTTCAATCATTTGCACTTTTACGTTCTTATACTGATCTTGCTAGCCAGACCATCATGAGTGGTAAACCGACCAAATTCCACTCCAATCCCGGAAACTATGGCTAATTTTATTTCATTGCATGAAGAGAAGGAAACAATAGAATGAAAGGAAAATAAGGGAAGATTAGAATGTAAAGAAGCCAGAGGTTTAACCAAGTGCAAAACTGCAGTAACATGACTGTTATTTTCCCTAAAGAAGTACAGTATTGTTCTAATGAAGGGTATTTAGGGAAATAAGGGTTCTAAAAGTTTCCCATCTTTGTGAACTGCCATTACCTGTAACATTCATAAAAGGAAAAGTTGCAAGCTTTACCACACCTTTGTATTAATAATACATTTTAGTTTTCTTCGAACTTCTTAATGCTTGAGGGGTTCACATATGAAACTGTTTGAGGCGACAACATGCTTCATAACATTAAATTACAAAAACTCTTGAAGATGTTTATGGTTATTATGTACCTCCCACCCAAAATGAAAATTCAGAAAGAACCTTTTGCAGTTGTGTCAGTATGATTTCCGGACTTCAATTAGTTGTTTATTTTTTTATTTTTCTGTTAAAAGTCACAAAACTACTTCACATACATGTGCTTTGGATGTTTACCACCCCATGCTGATATAGTTTTCTGTTATTTATACGACAACAGTACCCTCTTGTGTTTGACTTGCTGTGACCAGTGACCACACATGAACTCTATTTCTCTTTGTGCGTGTCTCCATCTTTTACAATTGTTGAAAGGTTTGTTTGATCTGATGTATAGAATGGTGACCGTGGACATAAATAAGTATTCTTTTTAAATGGGATATCCAGCCAGAAATTTGCAACTGGTTTGATCTCTATAGTAGATTCAATAATTTGCTGCTAATCCGGAGATGAGAGCAGTTAAATAATGCCTGATCATATATTTCGTGATCTAGTGGTGTATAACTTTTTACATATCACCATTTTTGTCCCTCCCACACACCCAATTATTAGGAAAAAGTTCATGAAGATAAGTTGGCATTTTTTTTTTTTAAATTAAATGCGTTTATTCGGTCATGCTTTTACTGTGGATACTTAAATGGAATATTTTCGGTATACTTCCAGGGAATACAAAATTTGAATCGAAAGCAATTGGAGCACAGGACAACGACCTCATCAGGAAGTAAATTGTGACTTTGGAAAACTTATCAGAGCCTGCGAGTTCTTTATTTTTTCATATACCGTCAATCCCATGAAAAGGATGAATGCTGTTTATTACGTGGAAAGGTATCGTTGGAGATATTATACTCAACTCTCATGTTTTTTTTTGGAACAGAGATAATTTTGTACTTAGTTAGGTTTTCTTCTTTTTTTAAGCCTTTTGTGGTATCATGTTGATATATGGTTGAGGAGAAAAACAAACTTCAATTCTTTTGATTCTTGTTAAAATTGAGTTGTTCTTCCTTTTGCTCTTGTCCTCCTGGTATCAATTTAGTTGTCCTCCTGGTATCAATTGCACTAATGTTCAAAGTGGAAACTTGAACATTCTAAGGGTCAATTACAAAAACTACCCTTGAGGTTTAGCTTAATTACACAAAAACCCAGTTATCTTTCAAAATTACAAATATCCCATTGACATCAATCTCTCTTTTACAAATTGCACCTCATGAGGGGGTATTTGTTAGGTAAAATACAAACATTAAGGGGGCTTTGTAACACTTTAAAGAGATATTTATAATTTTAAAAGATAAATGTACTTTTTTAAGTATCTCACATTCTAATTTTTCGTGAGAATAGGTGTCTAATCTGTACCTTTTACCTAAGTTTGCAATCACTAAAAAAAATGATTATCAGCTTTTGGTTGGAAAAAAATCAATTCTTAGTCTTTGTAAATGCCAACTTCTGCTTCTAATTCTATTTCATCTAATCCTAAAAGTGATTCAGATTTATGCTTTTGGTTTGACTTTTAAAAATAAATGAACACTTTTACAATTTTTTCACCAAACACTCTTAATTTCTGATGCAATTGGGATCGCTTTGCCATAACAAGTAAAGTCCTAAATTGAAGTTTGCAGGAGAATTGAGTTGGATATCTGTTAGGTAAAATAAATATTTAAACTGACATATACTTTTTCTCGGGTATTTTCAATGAGATTGAGTAAAACATACATGTTCACATATTCTAAGTAGTAAAAAGTGGGAATAAATCAATAAAAAAAAATCATACCAGACCTTAGCATTTTACCAGAAGTAAATTAAAAAATCTCCATAAAATGCCTAAGCATTTTACAGGAAGTAAATTTTCTTGTTGGGACACAACTATATATTTATCTTCCATAGCCCATAGTTTTAGGTTATTTGAGAGTTTGTGGCAAATGCATTACAATTGGCACCTACTTCCTATTTTTTTTTTTTAATTTTTGAAAATTAATTTTAAATATTAAATAAATACACAATTTTTTGGATAACTAGAATGTGATATACTACTGAATGAAAACACGATTAAATAATAAAGTCTACAACACATAATTAAAAAAACAAGAAGAACTAGTACAACTACACAAAATTATATTTGTGGGGTATTTGTGAAACCCGATTATACTAATTATTATTATTTTTTTAATTTAAGTCTTTTTTTATAAATTACAAAATGCATACTATCATTCGGAAAAGTGAAACTCATTTTTGGCTAATTTGACTAAATATCCCCACGAAATTATGTTTGTGGGGTATTTGAGTTGGACAAGTTTTGGTTGTTCGCTAACCAGTATAAAGGGTATAATTGGAAAATTTGCAACCTACTTCTCTTTTTATTCTTATTTTTAATATATTCGAATATATATTTTATTGTAAACTAAAATTGAAAAGAATAAAAAAAACACATTATCTTCCAAAAATAAAGATAGATTAGAGTTTTGAATACAAATATTCAAATTGATTCACATATATTCGAATATATTACAAATAAGAATAAAAGGGAGACTAGGTCCAAATTTTCCAATTATACTCTTTATACCAAAGATGCGAACAACGTAACTTGTCCAACTCAAATACCCCAAATGTAATTTTGTGGGAATTTCTAGTCAAATTAGCCAAAAATGAGTTTCACTTATCCGAAATGATAGTATGTATTTTGTAATTTATAAAAAAAGTCTGAAATTAAAAAAAATAAATAATGTAGTCGGGTTTCACAAATACCCCACAAATATAATTTAGTGTAGTCGTACTAGTACTTCTTGTTTTTTTTAATTATGTGTTGTGGACTTTATTATGTAATCACGTTCAATTAGTAATATATCACATTCTAATTATCCAAAAAATTGTGTATTTATTTAATATTTAAAATTAATTTTCAAAAATTAAAAAAAAAATTGGGAGTAGGCGCTAGTTTGCAACCTAGAAGTTTCTATTAGTTTTCTTCAACTAATATTAAGATATTTTAATAAGAGAATTCTAGAGAAATTATAGAACTTGGGGCATTTGGGCTTGGACTCTTATTTTATATTTTAACTAAAAAATATATTTTAAACTCAATATTATTTGGACATAAATTAAGTTTATATTCTAACAAAAAGATCACAAATATAAGTCAATATGATCACATTCATATAAACCAACAAGGCCAATAACGAAATTCATATATGTTGACATGATCACGATTATATATGCCAACAAAGAAAATCTCATATAAGCTAACAAAGACAACGAAATATCAACATACTTGCCTTTTAATTAATGTATTATTCTTTCATTGTCGTTTTGTATTTGAGCTCTAAACTCTTTCATCATACCTAAGTTATTAAGTCCCAAATTTTAATTCTTTATTATGATTGCAAAGTACAAATTTATTAAATATATTATCATTTATCCATTTGTATTACTAAACACAAGGTTTTATTTAGATAATAATTCTGTATAAATACAAAATACAAATTTATACAATTATAACAATTATGAGGATTATGAAAATTTTACACACTTATAAAATGATGTAAAATGATATTAGTAAGAAGAATATAAAAAAATATAGTATTTCTTTTCAACACAACACGAGTAAATCACGATTAATAGATGTTACTATCGACTTTGAAAATTCGTAATACATTATACAAAAATCATATACCTTGATTTAAGTTACAATAAAAACCTCAAGATGTTGGCTTCTAAAGTAAAATATAGTTATGATAATTTGATCACCGAAAATTGTTGAAGTTGCCCATAACAAGAACCATGACCAGTGAAAATATTTTGGAGAAAAAAAACAAGATTTGCTAAAACAATCGTGGATATAACTCTAATGGATATAATTTATAATAATCGATGTAATTTCTTGGTTTTATAAACATTAATTTGATTTTGAACATAGATAGTTAAGTTTTGAACCCAAACTAGCTAGGAAATAGCTTCAAAAGCATAGTCTAAAAATGCTATTTGGATGCTACATATGTGAAGCCCCGATTTTTCCGAGCTTAATTGATCCTTATTGTCGTTTATACTTTTGATCGACTATTTTACCGTGTCATTTTGACGGTTAATTATTAATAATATATATATTTTGTACTTTATTTCATTTTATTTAATTACTTGTGATCATAATCTTTATTAATTCTATTTTGCATTTATGATCACTTGATTGATCATTATTACTATTTTTGTATTTATTAGTCACCTTAGAATTTTAAGAGACTATTTATTTTAGAGACTTTTACCTTATAGACTTAAGATTTTGATTTAGATTAAGTGATCATGAGACTTATAAGTGATCAAGGAAATCACTAATTATTTTGGAGATTGATATATTTCATCCATTATCATCAAATTTGGGACAAAAAAAAAAAAAAATAGAATTACCATAATGCCATTGTAGTGGACGGCCAACATGGTGAATTTTGGAGTAAAAATATCATCCAACTCTTGTACACCTACACCTTATATTAGTCATCTTGTGTACAATTATACCATTAATTCAAACATTATACACATCATCTCTCACATTACTTCTTTAATATTATTTTTGCCAACATGTTGGAAGTCTTCCAACATTCTATTCAAACCAAGTCTTGCCCATACTTTTGACCCTCAAATTGTCTCCCATGCATGAGGCAAAATGCAAGACACAAAATTGAACAAAAAATCCTCTCTCTCCCTCTCACTTGGACGGCCATATGGCCAATTTTGTGCCAAATTCATCTCATTTTTCATCTAACACATTTATTCTCTAGCAAAATCCTCTTCATTCTCTCTAAAAAACTCCCAACTTCTCTCTACTATTCTTCTTACTTTCTTCTTCTATACTTAGAAAAATTTCAAGATTTTTCCCCTATTTCTTCAAAAAATTCGAACCAAACCATACTACAAGGTAAGAAATTTTATCTTCAATCCATTTTTGATATCACATAGTTCATCTCTTCCACCTTCTTAACTTAAGTTTGAAATTGGTTTGGAGGTACATTTAGAAGACTTTGAAGATTAGAGCTTGGCAACATTTTTGAAGAAGGACTTCAAACTTGAAGAAGAACTAGTAGAGGAATTTGACTACAAGGTAAATTGAGTACTAGACCCCTTCTTTCCTACTCTTTCTATTTTTTTTCAAATTTTAACACCCCTTTTTCATTTTTGAGAAATAGGGGCTGACCTTAGGAGATTTTGGAGTTGAGCCAAAATTTCAAATTTTTAAGCTTCAACTAGTCTCCAAACACCTACTACACAAGGTAAAGTGTAGTCTTTCTCATTTTCTTATCTCCTTTTTTTTTCTCTAATTTTTCTCTCATTTTCTAACTTCAAAATTTTGATATTTCTTGACTTAGGGGCTAACCTAAGAAGCCTCATCCAAAAATTGTGAAATTATCCTTTTATTTCACAATTTCCAATTTTAAGGTGGGTGGAAAAATATTTTCCAACTATTAGGTGTTTTTATTAAATGCATGTAGAAAATTTGATCATGAGCCTTGAGATATATATAATCTATGTATTGCATGTCAATTTTATGTATCAAGTCATGAAAATTCTCAAGAGTTGCTCAAATTTGCTATTTATTGAATTTTAGGTGCATGCATGTGCAATTTAATGTTTTAATTGATGAATTCTTGTATGTATTGGACATGCATGTGTATGATCTTTAAAATCTATGTTTTGGATGCCTTATAACCTGGAAAAGTCGAGCATAATTGATTAAATTTCAATTTTGGACTTAAAAATATAAAAATGGAAAGTTGGTGGACTAAATTGCAAGAAAATGAAAGTTAAAGGACCCCTCTGCAAATTTCGAAAATTGGGACTGTACTCAGGTTCAAAAATGACTTTTGGATATTTTAATAAAGTTTTAAGAGTTTTAAAATAAATAAAATCAACCTTTAAAAGCCCAAGGACTAGATTGTAAAATTTTAAAAATTTAAGGGCTAGTTTGTAATTTTTAAAACTGCACCAGACCTAAACTTTTAAATTTGAAATTTTTACTCTTAAGGTACTGAGAATTACATATTTTAAAAGTATTCCAAAAATCCAAGTGGTTAGGGCTTGGAAAGTAATTTTTAAAAAATTGAGGGACTAATGTGTAAAATACTAAACTTGAGGACCCAAATGAAATTTCCAGGACTTATGCAACCCATGCACCTGGAAATACTAACTTAATTATAACTTAATTATATTTTGGACCCAAGGTTCAAATTTCATAACAATTGGACCCCTAAAAGCCTTAAAGGCAATTATTTCAAAATGGGATAAAAATGATATTTTTAAAAGTTAAAGGACCTACACATATTTATTTTAAAAACTGCTTTTGTCCCAATATCCCACTAACCTTAATGACATTTTTCAACTGGAATCACATTAAAATCCCTTCTGGTTTGTGAGTTCCGATTATTTTAAACTTAAGGTCCAAATTGGCAATTTTTACAAATTTGGGGCCAATATGAGAATTTTACAAAAGCCCGACCTCAAAACTTTAAAAACCTGAATCTCTGGACAATTTGGAGAATTTAGGAACTGACCTCATAATTCTTTAAGGTCGGGATATTTATTTATTCAATTTTTAGCCCCAAAGGTATTGGTTTTTACAAAACGGGGCTAAATTTCAATTCTTCTTTTATAAAGGACCTAAATCAAATTATTTCCTCTTTTACTAAAATAGCCCTGGACTCTTTGACTTGGAGATTTAGTTTAAGTATTTTACTTTCCCAAAATCCTTGACTTATCGGATCAATTTGACCGATTAATACCCAATCGCGGAGCGACTTCCTCGCCTTGCAATTTGAATCTATAACGGGACTTATGTTCCACCTAATCTTTCAAGATATCGAAGGTTTCTTATCCTCCCGATAATCATCTTCATCCAAAAACTCCACCAACGCCAAAATTACCCTCGCGTTATTTCAAAATTTTTCCTAAAATCGCTTCCCGAATCAATAATACTCGACTTTGCTGTACTTGTAATTACTTTCCGCCGAGTCAACTTGGTGTGTCGAGCTCACGATCGGAATGGATACGCGTCGGGGATGGAACCGGCAGCTCGTTGCTATTCCACTCTTCCGGCCCAATCGCCCTAATCCCCAAGGCGAGGGACGGAGTTTGTCCAAGGGAAGCGGGTCGTAGTACTTGAGGTATAATCATGATTATGACAGATCCGAGCCTTGCAAGCTCCATTGTGGATTTTGTCTTTGCCTATGGAGCGATAAGGTGCGGTCTTGGACCATCCCGCTGGGAGTTACAAGGAAGAACGAAGGAATCGCTGTCGATCCACACGATTCGGAGTTATCGACCCGTTTGGTTGGCGCTACAAACCGTGACGCAACCGCTACTTGTTTTTGCATTGGTTGACGTTACATTTCCGTACGCAACCATTATTTGCCTTGCATGGGATTGGCGTTACATTTCCGTATCCTACCTGTCTTTTGATCAATCACATAGTGCCTGTGTGACCATGAACTGTTTTCTCAAACTGTATAAATATATTACTTAAATATATTTATCACGACGCTTGTGGTCTGTGTGTGAATTCATGCATCATACTCACGCGTTTTCATATAACTGTTTTCTCACATTAACTATATCGCGCCACACTTGCACACGATCATCCCATCCACTGAGATTTTTGTCTCATCCCCACCTATTTTCTAACCTTAGATGAGGACTTCGTTGAAGAAGCTGAACCGGCCCTGGATTGAGACCTTGTACTCCGCTTGTTGGATTTACTACTTATTCTTGTTGTTGATTGGACTCTTTTCTTATGTTGTTGTCGGACTCTTGTATTTCTTTCCATTCCAAATAGAAAGGCGTAGGACCCTTTGACTTTAAGTTGCTATATTTTGTTGATTTTCGGGATGTAATATGGACTATGGATTGTAGACTGTAAGTTGTATTCGTACTTGTTATTTATTTCCGCTGCTATTTAGACTTTGTTTCATTGGGTTCTCGTTGATATTTGTCCTGGATTTGTTTGGTTATTGTATTTAAGTTGTGGATCGTCGTCGCGTCCCGTTTGGGGCGTGACAACATAAATATAATCCACTATGTTATGCCTTAGACTAAGGCTGTTCATACTTCAAAAGTAACTTTACTTTATTATTATTATTAGGGAAAAATGCAAAATTAGTCCCAATCTATAGGGATGTTGCAATATTAGTCCAGAAATTTTTGAAATTGCAATTTTGTCCTGTATGTTTTGTCTTTTTTGCAATTTTGGTCCTGAAAATTTCAAAATTGTGCAATTATGGTCTTATAAGTTTTAAATTGATGTAAATTTTGTCCTGATGGCTATTTCAATATTTTAATTATTCCCAAGTTGCCCTTGATAGCCAAAACAATCAACATATCTAAGATCAAATTTAAATTGGTACTGAGAGCTATATTTTATTTACTTCAGTAGAATTTATTTATCATTATAGATTTCCTAATGATGGAAGAATTTTATATTTTTGGAGTCTAGATCAAAATCCGCGATACGAGTTCTACATATATTATTTCCTAATTATGAAAATACAAAAACACGTACAATTATGCCAAAATTAGTCATTTTGAATAATACGACCGAAATTACCACAACTATAAAATAAAAGACTTAAATTTGCCAAATTCTAAAAATTACATAACTAAAATTTGTTATTGTTCCTAAGGGGCAAAATTGTCACATGACTAAAATTGTAACTTTAGAAGTTACAAGACTAGTTTTGCAATACCCCTATAGATAGAGGACCAATTTTGCAACTGTCCCTTCTTCTTCTTCTTCTTCTTCTTCTTCTTCTTCTTCTTATTATTATTATTATTATTATTATTATTATTATTATTATTATTATTATTATTATTATTATTACAACAAAAGACCCATCAGGTTGGGCTAAATACAAAAAACCCACAAATGTTCAGTTGGGGACAAAATTGACTTTTCCCTATATTTTTTATTTTTATTATTTCTCGCATCGTTTAAATCCAAATTAATTATCCAATATATTAATTATTATTGGATCGCAGATATAGTTATCCGGCCTACGCGACTCATTTTATCCTACAAGGCCCATGCGGCCCAACAATCCTGGTATAAAAGAGACTCCTCATCATTATTTATACGTAATTCACATTATTTCGCATTAATCGCAGTTAACTACCCTCTTTTGCTTTGGAATTCTCGTACTTCCGGTACAGTATTGAGATGTTATAACTTAAAAGTTCTTGTAGCTTATGCACGGATAAGCCAAAGTTGCATTTGGATGGCGGAATTTGGATTTGAGGAGTGAATAGAACCTCTAAGCTATTTTTGGAATAATTCAAATCCATCCGGTAACTCAAATCTTCCCCTCAAATCCAAATCTTACAATCCAAACGCAACCTAAAACAATTTGAATATCGATCACGAACCAAGTACACGGGAAAAGGCAAGATTCAGTACCTGTAATAATCCCTTGACACAATCGCTTGTCAGTTTAACATCAAGATTCGGATCCTCAACCTGCTGTAGTAACACATCCACCACGTCTTTCGGGACGAACTTTTTTTCTGCCTCCCTTCTGCGTCGATGATCATCGATCGCGTACGTAAAAAACCCGTCCAATTTCCTACCCAACGCCTTCATTCTTTTAACATATCCCTCCAGATCAAGAAAACTTAACCACGACACCCAATCCCCAATAATAAATGCCCATTCAGCAAAAACCACTCATCCATCATGTCTCGTAATTCATCCATCTTGACGACAGACTCATCATTTCCTGACTCGCTAAAATATTTATTGCTCAAAACCATCTGCTTATACTCGAAAGAGTATAATGCAACAACTGCTCCTTCAGAGCGACCAATCGCCCTGACAAAGAACGTTGATGACTAAACAACTTATGTCTCTCCTCAACACGGATCTGCTCGGAGAATTGGAGTCTCTTCGCGCTGAGCAGCTTCGACTTGTAGATTTTGCGCGCTTGTCGCCAGTATGGGCCGTGTATTATACCGACCGACATATTATGTTGATCCAACTGTATGGAACCCACTTGGGTAGCATCGACTTACCCCGTGTATTTTGATATTTTTGCTTGCACTGAATGCTATCATTAAATCATTTAAATGTGATGGAAGCCCGAAAATATGTATAATTTTTAACATACGAAATAACACGGCAAATAAAATATTTCAATTGAAAATCTCTTCGACCATTCATTAATCATTTCATATTATTTAGCAGATCTTCTGACTGGAAATATCAACCACCAATATATAACTATTTTTGTTTACGTTCTTATTAAATTTTCTGTTTTTAGTTGACACGTTCTTCTAACTACAAAGCTGGAAAGAATCAACGATCATACTCCTCCATAAAGAATTCACACGTGACATGACAAACCAAATCAAGAATAGTTTGATCATACAAATTTACCGATAAATCTCATTTTACCACCTTATACTCTTATTGAATATCACTTTATGCGTTTTAGAAATATATGATTTAATTTTGTGGTAATGATACAAAATAGCCATTTAGAAAATGTAAAGATTAAAAATAGCCATGTTTTGTAGATACATCTTTTTTAGCTATTTTGGGTGTAAAATGACATCCATACACTTCTAGCAAGTTTGTTTGATATTTGGGTTATTTCTCTCTCTTTCACGCTTTCAAGCCCTAAGATAAGAAAGAGTCCCGTTCAACCTCCTTCCAAGATTGAGATATGGTTAAGATCACTATTGAGGTGTATCTTCTTACTCTTTTTTTCAAACTTTTTTAAGAAATCGAACCTGTATTTTTCATTTTTAAATATGCAATATGAGTGTTGAATTATAAATATCGAAAAGAGGATTAATTTGATATATTATACATGCAAAACGGATTTAAAACGAAAACGTTATGTGAATTCAAAGTTTTTTGGAAAAAAAAATAACGGGGTTATAATACGTGATAGAACTGGATGTTGTAACTCGAAATCGAGTCACAGTAACTCAATTCGAGTCACATGACTCGATGTCGAGTCACAAAGATGTGTGTTTTTGTGCAGCTAAATTGGCTCAAGGGCAAATTGGGTTTTTCACACCCCAAAATAGCTAAAAAAGATGTGTTTGAAAAAGATGGCTAAAAAACATCTTGATTTGTTCGGAATGGCTAATAAAAACCGATTGTTTAATTTTTATAATACACTGAAGAAAAATTTAACTTATAATTAATTGATATTTACTAAGCTCGATTAAACTTGAAGAACTTGGTGAGCCATCAATATCTTCGATAAATTCAAGCTGGAGTTCGAGTCGATAATAAACGACCCAAGCTCATACTCTAAAAAGCTCGGTTTGGTTTCGTTCGATTGCAACCTAGAGATAGAGAGAACTTATCTGTAAAAACAACTGTTCAATTTTTAAATCAAATGGCTTATCTGATTCCTTGATCAGAAGTCAAAACAATAAAATACGAATCGTAGTACTCTGGATATATAACAATTAACTCATTTCTGGATTTAAATATAACAATTATTAAGGTTGACTTCAAGTTTAACCAAAGAAATTAAAGTGTTATATGAGCCAAGAGGCTTTAAACTATTTGTTTCCGTTGTAAGATGAGATCATAAATTGACAGCAAGGGTGCAAGTTGTCATATATTTAGGGGATAATTACAAAAAACTCCCTGTGGTTTAGGCTAGTTACAAAAAAACCCAGAGATGTTTTAAAATTACGAAAAATCCCATCAAGTTTGATTTTAAATTTAAAGGAGTATTTGTAATATTTCTATAAAACTAGGGAGTATTTGAAATATTTTTTGCTTACGAAATCAAACCTTAAAAGATTTTTTTGTAATTTTCAAAAAGCACTAGGTTATTTTTTTTTTTCTGTAATTAGCCCAAACTTCGGAGGTGTTTTTGTAATTATCCCTATATTTAGAGATAACTAATTTTTTCAAGTTCTATATAACTGATACATATAACATCTCTCATTACAAAGTCCACCTCTAATGGAGAACTCCTGGGGAGTACAATTAACCTTATTACTGGTTATAGTTTCATTAGCCATCATCTCAAAAATAATCTCCAAACACAACCCTAAACAAAAATCTCCTCCAGGTCCAAAACCATGGCCTATAATTGGCAACTTGAACCTGATTGGTCCCATCCCACATCAATCCCTTCACTTTTTATCCCAAAAACACGGCGAAATGATCTTTGCTTAAATTCGGCGATTTAGGTTGTGGTTGCATCATCCCCTGAGATGGCCAAACAGTTCCTAAAAACACACGATACAGTGTTTGCATCTCGGCCCGCGCTTGCTGCCGGTAAATACACGGCCTTCAATTACTCGAACATGTCATGGTCGCCTTATGGCCCATTCTGGCGACAAGCACGTAAAATCATCAAGTCCGCGTTGATCAGTCCAAGGAAACTCCAATTCTTCGAGCATGTTAGAATTGAAGAGAGGCGTAATCTGATCTCCCGTCTACGTTCCCTATCAGGGAGACCGGTCGTGCTCAAAGAGCAATTAACGCATTATACTCTTTCCAGTATAAGCAGAGTGGTGTTGAGCAACAAATACTTCAGTGAGTCGGGCGAAAATGACGACGAGTCCAATATTGTGAAGCTTGATGTGCTACGAGACATGTTGGATGAGTGGTTTTTGCTAAATGGGGTGTTCCCTATTGGGGACTGGATACCATGGCTAAGTTTTCTTGATCTGCAGGGATATGTTGGAAAAATGAAGGCTTTGGGGAGGAAACTAGACAGGTTTCTAAGCAATGTGATTGATGACCATCAAGCTAAAAGGCTATGAGAAACAGAGTTCGTCGAAAGACATGGTGGACTTGTTACTACAGCAGGCCGATGATCCTAATCTTGATGTTAAACTCACAAGCGATCGTGTCAAGGGATTATTACAGGTACTAATCTTGCCTTTTCGCGTATATTCAAAGGATTCATTTGGATTCATGAATTTGAAGCGAAGGATAATAACAGATCCATTGATCGGCTTGTTTGGATAATTTTATTGTAGAGAAGATAGTCTTTTTTGTCCTATAACTTGAGCTATTTGGAGATTTGGTCATCTAATAAGTGTTTAACCTTAATATTTTGATTAAATATGTCTTTTAAAAATTCGGATATTTAGTCTGATTTTAATCAAAATTGTGTAATTTTATCTGAACATTGTTGATTATGGCCAGTGTGCTGCTAATGTGCCTAATAATATTTTCTTTCTTTTGGAATTTTGGTGGTATAGTGCAAAAACTTATACATACATATTGGGGATTTCGGAGCTTAGGTTACAATTTTCCGAAGTTTTTTTGATATATTTGTACCACATTGATCATAGTCAACATTTTTCGAAAAAATTACACAATTTTGGTCTAAATCGAACAATATCTTGTACCAAAATTTAAAGGTGACTACTTAGAGGATTAAAATCTCCAAATAATTCAAGTTATAGGACTAAAAAAATATTTTTCCTTTTATTGTACAATGGAAATCAAATCGTTGAACTTTTATTTGTGGTGGATTTGATGGAGTGATTTGAAATTTTGCCCCAAATTAATTCTCTGGCGGAATTCAAATCCCTTCATCCAAATGCTAGAGATCAGATTCGAGGGGAACATATGAATAAATCTATGATGGTCAAATGTATCATAATCAAGCCTTGTTTATAAAACCTTTCTATGCAATTCCATAAATTTTAAAATCATGGTTTTGTGGTTGTGATCATAAAATTAGCTACTGTCATGGCAATATTTATAGGACGTACTAGTTGGTGGCACGGATACCTCTGCTACCACAATCGAATGGACTATCCACGAACTTCTCAGACACCCTGAACTAATTGCAAAGGTGAAAGAAGAGCTTGTCAGGGTTATCGGAACAAACAGATGGGTTGAAGAGAAAGACGTCTCTCAATTGCATTACTTAGACGCCGTTATCATGGAGTCAATGAGATTGCATCCGCTTGCTACGTTATTAGTCCCGCGCTTCGCCACTGAGGACTGCGAAGTTGCGGGTTACAACATATCAAAGGGGACAATGGTCCTGATCAACACATGGAGCATCGGGAGGGACCCATACTCATGGGATGCACCCGAGGAATTCTTGCCAGAGAGGTTTTTCGAAAAAGAAATCGATGTGTTGGGAAGTAACTATGCCATGCTGCCATTTGGGTCAGGCCGGAGGAGATGCCCTGGATACATGCTTGGGCTTAAGATTGTTCGAACAACGTTGGCTAATTTGTTGCATGGGTTTAACTTGAAATTGGTTGATGGTATGAGGCCAGAAGATATAAGCATGGAAGAAGAGTATGGACTCACTACACATCCGAAGAAGCCTCTTGCCATCATCATGGAACCTACACTTCCAGGCTACCTTTACTGAATGAATTGTGTTTGTTTTAAGGAATAAATTTGTAGATTTGGATGATGTTGAGGCAATTAGCTGAATCACTGTAAATTATATGATGCGACTGCCGGCTGGCATAAAATATCTCTGTTTCACTTCTTGTTCCACTTTATTGGATGATTGACATGTATTTATATGACAAACATGTGTTAATTTAATGCAAAAAACTTATGTGAGACGGTGTGAGATGGTGATACTTTTAGTTTAAAAAATAATACCTTTAGTGTAAAAAAAGATACTTGTCTAATTACGCTTAATTTAAGTGTATTTAGACAAGTATCACTACAATGTTTTTCTACGTGTCAACCATTCAACAAAGTGGAATAGGAAATTTGATTCGATGACTGTTAGCCTCACATTTATTTGGGAAAATTGCAAAATTAGTCATGCATTTGCAATATTAGCCCTGTAACTATTGAAATTGTGATTTTAGTCATGTATATTTGGCCTTTTTTGCAATTTTGCTCGCACAAGTTTTAGATTTGTGCGAATTTGGTCCTATAATTTTTAAGTTGGTGCAAATTTGGTCAGGAGGGCTATTTCAATATTTCAATTATTCTCGAAATGCCCTTTATAGGCAAAATAATCAATATACCTAAGATCAAATATAAAATAGTATCACAACTTATATTTTATTTACTTGAGTTGAATTTATTTATCATTGATACTATATATTGCCTAATGATGGAAGAATTTTTGACTCATAAATTCGGATCAAAATCCGAGAGACGAGTTATACATTATTATTTCCTAATTATGAAAATACAAAAAACACGTACAAATTTGGCAAAATTGATTATTTTGAATAATAGAGCCGAGATTACCATAATTAAAATATAATCAAACAGTAAAAATTAAATGATTAAAATTGTTATTTTTGCTAAGGGACAAAATTGTCACATGACTAAATTTGCAACTTCAAAAGTTATAGGACTAATATTGCAATATTCCTATAGATACATATACATGAACTTTGTTTGCCTTATTTTTAGCCTCACCGCAAGTGAACATCGTAGTTAATAGATAGGGTAAGCAAGGTCGATCACTCAAAGACTAATAAATTAATATACTAAGTATTGGGATTATAATAACACTATTTTTATTTAGACGATCGAATTGTGATGGTTGTTTTGTAATACTAAGAAAATATTTTATCATAAAATAACAAAGCAAAGAGTTATGATTTGAAAAGATCAAGTGAATGGATGGATTCCAGAGTTATGGTTTCAGTTAATCTCCTTCTTGTTATCAGATTAATCAAGCCAAAGTTATTATCTATCTTCCTTATAAGACGATCATAAAAGTAATTTATCCCCTCTCTCGAGACACAATAAATACGTTGATTGAATTATCTATGTTAGTATCTCTACTCAATATAAGATAAACAACTCCCAAAAGCATATAAGATCAGTAATCCTTACAAATACTCACAGACTTTTCAATCATGCAAAGTATTCATGTCAAGTACTCAAGATCTAGTATTGAAACTCATCTTTCGAATTATGAATCAACACATCAAACCTGTTAAACCATTGGCCATATGATAAAACAAGTAATAACGCAAAATACTCGAATATGGTTCAAAATAATAACTTCAATTAAAATTAAGCATCAAACAAGAGTCAATTAACCTAATCCAAAATTCCAGAATCACAAGGTGTTTAGCCGGACATGGGAAACGAAGAATTCATAGACAAATTGTTCATGTCCATATCAACTAGATGAAAATAAGAATACAATGGAGTAAGAAAAAAATCAAGAATATCGATGATCTCTCAATCCATCTTCAATCCTCAAGCGTGGGCGCGGTCTCGACCTTTCTCTCGATTCCTTTGGTAGAAGAATGCTATTTTCTCCGCTTTTTAGGGTAAAAGTAAGTGTCTCCTCTTCTGGGTCCGCCTCCTCTTTATTTATAATATCCCGTGGGAAGACGCACGGGCCGTTATACACACGACTAGCCTGTGCGTCAAGTCGAATGTTGATTCCTGCTGCAAGGACCACGCACGGGCCGTGCCTATGAGCACAGGCAGGGCGTGCGCGTCTTTTTTTTCACTCGGTTCAGCTCCATACTTCGCTTAATCGCTCGATTCTTGATGGTCCTTTACTGCAATGCTCCGACTTGCCACAAAAGTACTACAAACATCGTTAATTTCCTGCAAAACGAGCAAAGCGTAATATCTTTTCCACATTATGAGAACACGACCTATTTTACTAAGTTAATGCATGTTTATCAACCTATTATATCCAAAATCATGCCCAAAATACATGCAAAACTCATACTAAACAAACTTTCCCCATTTATTTTTCATGTTAAATTAATGCAACTATAGTTTGGTATTTATCGAACATAATATTATTCAAACTTATTTAAATTTTTATGGAGCTTCAAAAATTGTGTTTGAGTTTAGTTTAATTATTAATCAAATCGAGCTTGAAAAAACTTTAATCTAGTCGGACATGAATCAACATCGAGTACTTTGATATTTTTAACACCTATTTTATTATTTTTCACTAGTCTTCTCGAGCTCAATAGAAGTTTTACTCCACTATAAGAAAAGATCATTTTTTACTGAGAAAATTTCATTAAACGTGAAAACTTCTTACAAAGCAGAAATGGAAACCCCCTACATAGAACTAGAAACCAGCAACATAAACCACCTATGAAACTCCCTAGCAAACACTAAAACCGTAACCCCTCCCCCAAACATTTCTTGATGATTTTCCTCCAGGTTACCTATATACGATGTTGGAACCAACTTGAACCACTAATTTGTTGAGGCATAACAACCAGGTTCCAACTTTTTGCCCGAGAACATGTTGTCCCAACTTTGTATATCGATCGAACCTCAGGCCCGTGTCCGATTCGTGCAATTGAACCAGTATCCAAATTGTGTACCATGTCACCACCCAAGAAATAGCTATAGCCATGATTCCAAAGAAACCGAAAATTATGATTTCAGGTGATGATTAAGTGATTTTCTGTCAATGGCCATGTATACGATGTTAGAACCAACTTGAACCAACTTAAACCACCAACTGTTGAAGCATAACAACACATGTTCCAATTTTGGCCCGAGAGCATGTTGTCCTAGCTTTACACATAGATCGAACCTCTGTCCCATGTCTGATTGGAGCAATTGAACCGGTAGCCAGATCGTGTACCACACCATCAACCAAGAAACGACATGATCCAAGGAGACCAACCGTTACAATTTAAGGAATGAGATATGATATTTTCTTGAATTCAAAGCAAATCCAATACTCAATAAACGCATCCCAACATCAGATTTCACATTTTATTATGACTATATATATGAATAGAACAACAATAACAAAATCTTAGTTGTAAGTATTGATAGAAAAAAATACTCCAAGAGAGTATGGTTGAGTATGGTTTAACGTGAGATAGTGGGTAGCGTAAATGTGACCTTGTTCCTTTTTATACTAATCCTCTTTTTATGTACGGGGTAAATTTAAAACATCCAACCATAGGGAGTGATCCTATTGTTTTTTCCTACTATATTCTAAATATATTCTATTAAATTTTCATTAAAGATAATTTAGAAAACTTCATATGAATATCTTAATAATTTCTAGAAGTTTCTTCATAATTTTTTTATTTTGATGTGGAGTGAATGGGCATATGATGGCCACAGAAAAGCTTGAGAAAAAACCTTGGGGCCCATTTGGATGGAAAGATTTGAAATTTCAAGGGATTTCAAATGAATGAATTTCAAAGTCATTGGATTTGAAATCCACCTCTTGTTTAGATGATGTGGATTTGTGTAAGGATTTCAAATCCATCGTAAGTTTTGATAAAAAAAATTAGAAGCTCTATTTATTTTAAGTTTTGGCATCATCAAAAAGGGGGAAATTGTTGGGAAATTATTTTTAGATTTTGATGAATGCCATGTAAAACTTAGAATAGAAAGTTGGCACCCCATTTTTGTTGTAAATTGCATTGTAATAGATAGGGCTGGTCGAGCTGAGTCAAGTCAGCTATGCCTGAACATGCAAGAAGACAACTGGAGACTAGAAGGAAGACTCCGCTGCGAGGCAGCTGAGTGTGGCAAAGAAGAGAAGACAGGAACTCGACTGAAGGTGCAGCTGAGATACAACTGAGTGAAGTATCAGTCAAGTCAACTCAAGACAACCAAGTCTCAAGTTGAAGTGACAGAAGAGTCATCCAATGATTGGAAGTCGACTCAAGTCACCCGAGGAAGTCAAGGAAATGCGATCAAGTCGAGATAATCGAAAGAGATCCGTTGCACGTAAGTCAAGAGAATTACTTACACAAGTAATACCTCCATATCGCTTTTCTTAAAGTGCTCGACCCGAGGAAGCGTGCAAAAGGAATAAACAATGGGAAGCATCGCACTGTGTCGAACTCGAAAAGTCAAGAATCATTCATACGAGGAAATGTCAATTCCAAGGACTGCAACAAGACAAGCCAACGACCACAAGTGTCTTTTGAAAATAAGCCTATCTCTTCAACGGGCAGATTTTCAAAAGAACAATATAAAAGGCTGAGGATTCTATTTGAGAAATAAGTTGGTTACCTATACAATCAGAAATCAAATACGAGCAAGAAAAGCAATATCTGTAACCAAAAATATTCTCAAGTCATTCAAGTTCAATCCTCAAGCCTACATTACGAAGGAAATCAATCCAACACTCACCTTTGAAGGAAAGACAACTTCAATCAGTTGAAGAGGAAACATTTGAAGAATCAAGGGGTCTACATTCCACGGAGGATTGTAGGAAGGTTCAAGGTCGAACCAGTCTCAAGTTTTTGGAGGGCTTCGTGATCAAATCCAAGAAGCTTGAGCAAGTGGGTGTAGTAGCAAGCAAGCGCCGCGTGAAGAAAGTCGAGTCATACGAGAAGCCACGGTTTGTGTGACCAAGGCATCTCAGATCGAGTCCCAAAGGATCAAGTCACCGGTGTGTGATCAAGACTTGTATCTGGATCAATTAACCACTTTGTATATTGATCAATACTTAGTGGATTCCTCCAGGGAGTTGGAGAAGAGAGGAGTAGAAGAATTACCCCATCTTCGAACCTCTATAAAAACTTATTGTGTCATTTACATTTCAACACTTTAATTTCTGCATATTACTTTAATATCTGCTGATAAATTTGCTATCCAATTGATAATCAACAAAGTGCTAAAACCAAGTATTAAAACAAGCTTAACCAAATTCAAGGGTGTTAAGTCTTCCAATGAAAACATATCACAAATCGACTTAAGTCTTTAGTCAAAACAAAGTGAGTTATTCTATCAACAACTCGAGTCGAAAGTCGTTGAGTGACTAACTCGCCGATTAACTAACTTAGCTTTGTCCATCAAGGACTCGGTGTGAAGTATTAACTCGAACGTTTTAAAAGGACTAAATCGAAAAGTTGGTAAGGTTTATTCAACCCCCCCTTCTAAACCTTACACTCACACCCCTTGGGACCTACAAGTGGTATCAGAGCGGTTGGTTCATTGAGCCTTCCGCACTGGTCACTGAACTAGATCTCCAAATTTTTCAAAGTTTGATTTAGCACTTGATCTTTCAAAACTCTTTTATTTAGCAAAGTTATTATCATGGAAGCAAATTTGACGCGCATCCCTATGTTCACAATTGAAGAATTTGATGATTGGAAAATTCGTATGCAGGCTCATCTATCAGCATTATACGATGAAATGTGGATAGTAATAGAAGATGGGCCACTCCAAATCTTAAAAGTGAACACAGCTGCAAGGAGAGCCGCACCAGGAGAGAAGAGGATGTTGCTCCCTGCACAGCTATGGTTGAAAACCAAGAGTGAATGGACAAATGATGACAGGAAAAGATATAACTTGGACAATGTGGCCAAGGACATTCTTTACAAACTTTGGACAAAGCCATGTTCAACAAAGTCAAATCATGCAAAACGACAAAAGAAAAGACCAAGAGGAAACAGCTGTGCCCAAAACAGATGCTCTAATTGTTAAGGATGACAAAAAGAGGTCAAAGGTCAAAGCCATTGACCAAGAGGAGATCGTGACCGATGGTTAAAAGGTTTAACAAGTTCTTCAATAAGAATTACAAAAGAAGCAAAGGTGAATCCTCCATAAGACACTCAACTCCCTCCAAGTCAAGGGAAGAAAGACCACCCAAGAGAGCAGAGCATCAAAAAGTTGAATATCAAAGAGCTAACAATCCAAGGATGGAAAGAATCGATCAAAAAGTTGAAAATCTATCTTTGGAACGCAGGCAACCCGATCACTATGCCATTGAATGCCCATATCCTCGTAGTTAACAAATACAGGAATGAAGAGAAAGAAAAGTCTTGAGAGAAAGAACAGGCAAAGAGAAAGGCAATGTTGGGCTGAGAAACCATCGAGACATCAAGTCAAAAGACACAAACAGACTCGGAGAGTAGTGAAGCGACTACTCAAGAGACTCAAGAAGAAGCCTTGATCGTCTAATGGCTAAAGAACAAAACCAACCTGACCAAGAAAATGAGGTACACTCTAACTCATCACACTCGGATACTAGTGATAGTGATTGTGACACACACACTTCATCACCCACCGATCTTTATGATTCATTAGGCAAAATGATGAAAGATTTTGAATACATTAAATGCTCACACACACTACTAAATGAGGAAAACAACCTACTCAACAGCCTAAAACTCACGGTGACTAAGGAGCCGAGTACTCTAAGTCAAATAGCCGATGAGAATAAAAGTCTAAAAAATTTGAAAATGCTAAGTTAATAGCAGAGATAGTCTGCTATAGAAAAAAGGAGAATGACCTCAAAATGTGATTGCCTCATTCACTAAGGCATCTAAATCCTTGGATGATCTTATTATGAGTCAAAGAGAATGCGGAGATAAGACAGGCTTATGATTTAATTCCTCTGTACTATGTCAAGCTCCAAAAGTGATGTTGGAAAAATGATCTTCAAGTAATAAAGCATCTCTAAAATCCAAAACTCCAAATGGTGCACACACATTTATTCCAAAGCACAATCACAACCAAACTGGCCTTGGTTATAAAGGAAAAGGAAAACAGCCAGTTGAGTGAGCTGAGAGGACATCTGAGAAGAAATCCAGCCAAGTTCCTCAGCAAACTCCAAACAGGAGATACTCTGTAAAGAAGAAACAGAGCTACCAAAAGCCCCAAAAGGTCTATAAAAGAAACACATATGATGGGAATGGTAGAAAGTAACCAAGCCAAGCTGATTGGAATAATGTGAACTATCAGCAAAGACCTATGGAATATAAGCCTAAGTGGCAAAGGCCTAGAACTCAGCAAAGGCCATTCCAAAGGCATAAGAGCTATCATCAGCACACATATGCACCTAGGCACTACACTCAGAGATATCACAACTACCCAAAGAAGGCAATTGCTAAAACACATGCACATGCATACAGACAAAAGAGACAGCTGTATGAACCTAGAACCCCCAAGCAATTTGCCAAAATTAATTATGATTATGGCATCGATAGATGGCAACCTCTTAGAGTCAAATCATGTGGCTATAGGTTGGTTGGATCATCTTACAATACTAACCCCTCGGGGACCAGGCAAGTATGGGTACCTAAAACCTAAGTTCTTGATTGCGAGGTTGAGAGGAAAGTGCCAAGGAACCTGGTACATGGATAGTGGGCCATTCCGGACACATGACAGAAACAAGAAAAATCTATCAACATTCAAGGATGTTAGAGGTGCAAAAGTCATATTTGGAGGAAATGAAGCTCCAGGAGAAATAAGAGGCATTGGATCCATCAAGAAAAATGGATTAGAAATTACAGATGTTGCATATGTTGAAGGCCTCAATTTCAACTTGCTAAGCATAAGTCAACTCGTGACAAAGGCTACAATGTTGGACTCAATATGGGTGTATGCCAAATCAAGGACACTGAAACTAATGAAATAGTGTTGCAATGATGCAGACAAAAGAACATGTATGTGGTAGATTGGTCAACTGCAACACCAAACACTTGTCTGCTAGCAAAGAGCACAACTGAATCAAGTTGGCTGTGGCACAAGAAGCTAAGTCACCGAACTTCAAAACTATTAACAAACTTGCAAGAAGTAATCTTGTGGAAGGACTTCAGACTCGTATACAAGAAGGAGAGTATATGTGATGCATGCCAGATGGGAAAACAGATCAAATCATCATTCAAAGAAAAGACATGTCCATCTTCAACAAGAATATTGCACCAACTACATATGGATCTATTTGGTCCAGTTGAACCAACCAACATAAGTGGGAAGAAATACACCTTGGTGGTAGGAGATGACTACTCAAGATATACATGGACAATATTCATGTGTAAGAAGAAAGAAACTCGCGAAACTACCACAATCGATGAAGAGAATCCAAAATGAGAAGAGTCAAACCATTATCAAAATAAGATCTGACAGAGGAACTGAGTTTGTCAATGGTATAATAACTCAGTATTGTATTGAAAATGGTATTGGTCATGAATTATCTGCAGCAAGGACTCCACAGCAGAATGGAGTTGCAGAAAGAATGAATAGAACTCTCAAAGAAGCAACAAGGACCATGTTAGCTGAAGCACGGCTTCCTAAAAGATTTTTGGCTGAAGCAATAAACACAACATGCTATACTCAAAATAGATGCATGATAAACAGACAACTGACAAAGACTCCCTATGAGATTTGGACAGGGAGAAAGCCAAATGTTGCATATTTTAGAATATTTGGATGCAAATGCTTCATCCATAACAATGGCAAAGATAATTTAAAGGCTTTTGATGCTAAAGCTGATGAAGGAATCTTCTTAGGATACTCAGCTGAAAGCAAAGCCTACAGAGTGCTCAACAAGAGGACAATGGTTACAGAAGAATCCATCCATGTGGTGTTTGATGAACCCAACATAAATGGAGAAGACATTGAAGAGTCGGTGATGTTTGAATCAACCAACCATGCGTAAGAGTTCCTATGTTGAAGTGAATTTGGAATTATAAGTCCAGATGAAGATGAGATAGTTGAGTCTCAAAGACAACTGGAAAATCTGCTAAGTGATGATGAGAGAGCTGATCAAAATAACACAGCTGCAAGACGACTGAATCCAGCTAACTTACTCCAACCTGATGTAAGATGGCTGAGAGACCATCCACCAGAACTCAACAAGAAGCAATGTTTACTTGCTTCATCTCACAAATAGAGCCAAAAGATGTGTCACAAGCATTGGATGACACACATTGGATTCAAGCCATGCAAGAAGAGCTGAATCAGTTTGAAAGGAACAAAGTGTGGGAATTGGTTCAAAGACCTACCCATCAAAATGTTATTGGCACTAAATGGGTGTTCAGAAACAAGATGAATGAGGAAGGTTCTGTGGTGAGAAACAAAGCAAGATTGGTAGCCAAAGGGTATTGCCAAGAAGAAGGAATAGATTTTGATGAAACTTTTGCTCCTTTGGCAAAATTGGAAGCCATAAGGATGTTTCTTGCCTATGCAGCTCACAAAAACTTTATTGTATATCAAATGGATGTAAAGAGTGCATTCCTTAATGAGTTATTGGAAGAAGAAGTATATGTTGAACAACCTCCAGGATTTGAGCAGAAGACTCTTGGAGATAAGGTATACAAACTCAAGAAAGCTTTATATGGATTGAAACAGGCACCCAGAGCATGGTATGTAGGGATGGCAATGGGTAGGATTCGGGTAGGATTCTATATCCTCCATCCTCATACCCATTTATTATATTCATAATACCCATACCCATCGGGTATTCAGTTTTCATACCCATCTCTATACCTATCTGAGGATCGGGTATTCATACCCTACCCATACCCTCTTACCACTTACAATTGTATTTTTTTCAAATTTAAGTTTTTTTTAAAGAGAAATTTGAGTTATTTAAATAAAAATATAGATATTTACTAAATTCTTAAGGAAACAATAAGGAAAAAAGAATACAGATAATAATTAGCG